>CANUEY010120324.1:0-37956 GCA_948099555.1 Croton setiger
TGTTAATAAAGCTTTGGGATAAATAGGTTATCGGTTTGTAATATATTATCTGTGATATTTGGTTTATGTTTTGGTTATTTGTATGTTAATGGTTGAATTGGACTTAGGTAAAAATGAGAATGTAATATGATAAAAAAAAAAAAAAATATATATATATATAGCATGTTTTATGACGTAAGAGTATACGTAGAGGATGTTACACAGCAAATCCACAATTACAAATAGGTATAGGCCTTAAGCATATTAACTTATCGCATAGTTACTTAAGTTTGTGTAGTATTTTGATACAGTATTATTTCCTTCAGATATCTAGCAATATCTTTTCTGATTTTGTATATTAGTGGACCATTACACTCACCATATCTTGTTGCTAAACTTTCCACAAATCCTTCGCACTCTTAGCATAAATAAATGCCTTAACAATATCTCCTGAAATAGAATTTAGGATCCAAGAAATCACCATACTATTTGCCTTCAACTATTTTTTGTACAAAGGTAAAGCCAGTCAGGTATGATTTCTTCTCCATTAACAAAAACTAGTTTCTCTCTAGCTAGTAATGCTATAGTCATTAATCTACTCCATGAAAGATAATTCCTACCATTAAGAGAGATGTTTACCAGTTTTGTTGTTTAGTTTTCTGATTTTTGATATTTTGTAGGAATCAAGATCCTCTAGTCATCTCGCAGCTTCTGTATTGTTTGGTATATCCATTTTTCTCAATTTGTTCTATGTGGAATGAACTTCAGATCTGGATCTTGCTTTGATACCATGAAAAAAGGATAGAGAAATGATTTTAGAGAGAGAAAATTCTTTGTGTTGAATCTGTATATTCTTCTGATTTCTATAATTATGTATATTTGTATACAAAAGTAAGCTATTCAATGTTTGTCTATACATTATTATTTCTTGTATAGATGCTTTATGTGTGGGTTCTAACTTAAACATGCCATGTCAGCTTAGGGTAAAGTCAATGGGTCAAGTGGAGAGATTTGACCTATTGTATTTAAACTCTTGCGATGTAACCCTAATTGATGGTTTTCTGTTACAGCTGTTTGAGCCTTCTCTTCTTCTACCTTTTTCTTCTATTAGCTTTTGATGTTTATAGATTGGTATATGATGTTAGAATTAAAGAAGATTTTAAAAAATCATTTCATTTTTTTTTTTTTGATATAATGAGTAAATCTACATCAACATTAAAAATGTTCTTATTGTGCATTACATAATATGATATGCCTCCAAAGCGTGTGATACAAATTCTCAATGTGGGTGTGGCGTGACATAGAATTGTTAGTGATATTTTGTTTTGATTGAATCAGTGGAATTGAGATTTTCCATTAATTTACTTAGTTAAATCGTTTGTTTGACTAAAAATAGGCACCATAAAGAATTAGACGTACTGAAATCGAGTATTGAGTCATATTATTTTTTTAAAAAAAAAATACAATATATGTTATATAATAATATATCAACCTCAAAACCAAATCGTTGATTCATATAAGATTTACTAGTACAACATAATAGTTTTGTTTACATGAAAAATGGATAACATATCCTCTTATAATTAATAATAGAATTGAGTAGCAGTACAATTAAATAAGAAAGAAATTGATAGTTATTGAAATTTGGGATTTACTCCTTTCGTTTATGAATAAGTGTTTCAACCTTCATTTATTTGTATAGCAAAATAAATGTTTTAATTTTAGATTTTAATAAAGTTTGAGAGTGTTTTTTCTTTTGTACCCTCTATATAATAAAAGAATTTATGTGCATAATAAATATTAACATTTAAATAAATGTTATATTAATTTTTTATCTATTAAATATTATAAATTTAATACAATCACTATCAATTTTTTAAACTAATAGATGGAATAATAATTAAATATTAAAAAAATTAGCATTGTTGCAATTTTTTATTTTTTATTTTTTTGTATACAATAGATTGAATCTCAATTACTCTGTGGGCGCTGCAAATTGAGATTAAGCACAATAAATTAATCACCATTGTAAATGTTTAACAAATTTATTTTAGAAAAAGAAAAAAGCTCTCTAGAAAATCGACTATTATAAAAATAAAAATAAAGAAATGAAATAAGAATTGGTGGAACCAGATCATCAATACCACTTCCCAACTAACCTAAACTCGTAAAATAGAAATAAACAGCTTGCACACATCTCCAACATAATCATACACTTCTATTTTCATTTTTATTTATAAAAATAAAACAGAAATGTCAATTTCCTTTTTTTGCCAAACGTCAACAGTCTAACAATTTACAGACCTGTCATAATATTCTATTCATTTATTCACAATTTATTAATTTAATTTAATGCGTGGCTCTATGATCTCACTCTTTTTGAATCTGAACGTTAAAAATAATATTTAATTTTGATTACTATTTGCTAATTAATTGTCAATGTTTTGATTTTATCAAACGTATTATTATTATTATTATTAATAGAATAAAAATGAAGTCCAACTCCAAGATGATTGTGCGACTCAGTTGCTTGCCTGCCTCAACCAAACTCGCAACCTAATTAATTTTCAAGTTTTATTCGTATACACAGCACCATCTGCAGATTATATCATTTATTTATCATTATAATTTTTTTATTTGATGGAGCTACAATAAAATATATTTATAAAAATAAAATTAAAATAAATTATATTTCCCACCTAATTAATCAATATATGAATGCAAAATGGAGAATAGAGAAGTTTGATTTGATCTGCAAACACAAATAAAGTAGGGAAGATGGGTTTTTGAGGTATTGAAGACAAGAAAGATCAATTCTACTATAATTATGGTGTTGAAATTGAGAATATACATAGATAATGGGTCCAATGCTTACTCAAATTATATTAAAAAAAAAAAAAGGTTGACATAAGCTCAGACATCCAAATTCAAATTGCTTGAACTTTGAAGAAGCTTCGATTAAGAATTTCAATACCCACAAAATTGAAATTAATATGCTGCTCTACTCTTATTTTGTATTTTCAACAAAAAAAAAAAAAAAACAAAAGAGCGTACTATTAATTTAGAATGAAAGTTCACTCATCACGTAATTATTTAATTAGCACGTTGCTTCCTGAATCCTTAGATAAGAGGTTCGATCTTGCATGAGATAAAAATACTCTTTAGGTCAGTATTTCGTAGAGATTAATCAGATTAAATATGTACCTTAAAACATACATGTGCTTACTATTTTTTGTGTTAAAAATAATATAAAATAAAAAACCTTAATTATTATTATTATTTTTTTTAGAAGATTAAGATATTATATGTTTTCCTGAATTTCTCATATTAACAGGTTTAAATATGTTAATTTATATAAATATAGTATTTCAAATCAATTTCTTTAATTGATAATTACAGATTTTAACAGTAAATTTTAATCAATTGCATACATCTCAATATAAAATTGTCCATTTAGCATAAAAATGAGACTGGGCCTATTTAGGATAGGGATTGTTCTAAAAATATTCACAAAAATTGCAACCTATAAAATGTTAATACATTATTTTATTAATAAAATAGATTATTCATAATTTATAAATTTATAAATATAAAAAATGATTATATAATAGATTACTTACACAACTACCCCATAATAAAAAATTTGAGGACGTACCGATTCATGCGTTAGTTGAGAACCGGTTTACAACTAATTTATAGTGTGTTTATAATGATTTAAAATCAACCAAAATTTTACTATTATTTGTCTAAAAATCATAAAAAGTTTGTTTAAAAGTTGTTTAATTCATATTTAATTAAAATTTAAAGAATAAAACCAACAACAATAAATTAAATACACAACATACTAAATTAGAAAGATCTATGCCTAAATTAGTCAAACTGTGGAACAAAAACTAGTGTTTTTTTATTTATTAAGATACACTCACTATTGGGTAACTAGTTAGATACTTGTTTAATATTAGTTGATATTTGTTTAATATTAATTTAAAAATATGATGTTATGTTAATAAAATATGTTAATCAAAACTTAAACAAGTTACAAAAAAAAATTAAATTTGTTTAATAGTTAGGGTAAACTAAATAGCTAGCAACTACCATTTACTTGAAAGTAATACAGTATCTATATTTAAAAGGCTTTATATACTTAAAATTCTATATAAGAGTTAATCGTTTATTTGTTTAAGAATTTATTTAATATCTGCTTATAAAATATTGTTGTATTACACCAGTGCATATTAAATAAAATTTAAACAAGTTATAAACAAAAAAAATTATTAACTTGTTTTAAACAGTTGGGAAAATAAACAAACAAATATGATAATAATATGAACTACCCATCACTGAAGGTAATATAGGAATTAGATTGAAAAATGTTGTCGCAAAGAATATGGCACAAAATGACTTTGCTATTTAAAAAAATAATAATAATAATACAAAACTATTAAAATTGTCAAAATAGCACCTTAAGCTTATAAAATTTCTTTTTTTTAAAAAAAAAAAAAAACTCCAAATTATCCTTCAAATGTGAATTTATTAAAAAATAAAAAAGAATCAAATTTGCAACAATTGAAGAACAATTTCACGTTCATCCATTGAAATAATTCATTGCCAAAAAAAAAAAAAAAACGCAATAATTCCTTCAATTCTCTTCTGTAGCGTAGTTTTTCCACCGCTCTCACTGCCACACGCCCACCCTATCACCACCGACGAGCCGACGGCCAGCAACGTCTTCCTCTCCCTATTCCACTCCAGAAGCCAGCGACAGCCAACGTGTTCCTCTTCCTCTTCCCCTTCCCCTCCCACTCCAGAAGCCAGCGACGTCTTCCTCGTTATTCATTTTCAGCGACACTCCATTCCACCAGAGCAGGTTAGGCTTCATTTCCTTTTAGTCTTCATTTTCTTCTGTCTGTTTTGATTTCGTTTTTCATTTTCTGTTATGCATTTTGCTTATATCAATTTTAGCATGTTAGTCCAGGTTACTCTTTAATTTCCAATTAGGTATATGCTCATTTGAGTAATTAAGGTTTCTCTTTTTTGGGTTAGGAATTTGATTATGCTAAACACTAGATATTTGATTGTTAGATGTTTATGAATATAATTCTATTATTATGATAATTATGATTATGATAGAGTTCTTGGTTTTGCAATTTTAATTTGTTTTTGCTGACAACATAATTGTATTTCCTAGAATTCCTTGAAAATTTTTAAAATTTATCTCAGAAATGATTTCTGAGAAATCATATGTCCTTTCTTGAACAAATTATGAAAGAAAGAAAGAGATTTATGTCCTTGATTACTGCTGCAAATCATGTAGCTGTTTTATGCTTATTTGTGATATTTATGTTGTTGTTTTATTATATGTATGTAGATGGAGGTTGAATCAGGATTGGGTCTCTGTAGCGGTTGTGGTTTAGCAACCACAGATGGTTTTGAAGGACCAAATCCAGATTTTCAACTGTTTTGTAGTTTCATAGGTATTTTAAAAGTATGCATATGCATTTGGCATCTCTGATGAACTGGTTATTACTTTGTCGGTTGGAAAATGATTGTAATTAAGTCGTCAATACCGAAAATTTAAATACACTAGTTGAGGAATTTTAAAATGAGATGTTTTATTGAATTTGTTAGTATAAAGACAGTGTTTAAAGATGAATGCTTTACACTCTGAGCATATTTTGAGTTGGTTTGTATGGGTGGTCCAAGATTAATTTTTTTTTGAAGGGATGTGCTGTTGTTGGAGTGTTTAGTGCTTGTTGTGTCAATATATTGCTTAGTGCGTATATATAACGTAAGGCATCTGTTTACAAACACAATTATGAGAAATTGGCACAATTCTTCTTTTAGACAGATTATGCAGTATGACTATAAGCACATTTGTACTAGTCTGTGCATGCCTGGGCTTTAACAATGTTTATTGAAATTGATTCTGATCTTATATATTAATTGTGCAGATTCAATTCAGTTGTAATTCCTTTCATTTCCAATTCCATGTATCTCAGGAAGAGAGTTTAGAGCAGCCTAGCATCAAAATGTTACTACGAAATCGTGTATTCAGCCACTTATCACCACAATATCTTCATTTACCTATAATAAACCCTCTCCCTTTTACTCTCTCTTTCAATTACTCAACCAAAAGTTCTCCTAATCCAAACCACAACTTCCATGTTTCAGCTTCCAAACTCGTGAAACCATCAACCTCTGAGTCTACCCCCTTCGCTAAAACTGTTCTCTTTGTCCCACCAGGCATCAACCCAGATGAGGTGAAGGAGGAGATGATTTTGCCTGGTTCCAACATCGTTGTTGGACCCTATGCGGGTCATTCACAGATTAAGGAAGTGGAGTTCATTAAGAGTAGTAGTCGGGCTAGAGATTGCCCGAAGGATGACCGACCGGAGTTCGCCATTTTAGGTCGGTCCAATGTGGGCAAATCTTCACTTATCAATGCTCTGGTTAGAAAGAAGGAATTGGCTCTCACATCTAAGAAACCAGGTTTGTGATTGTTGATGATCATCATCATGATGATGATTTGGTTTTTTATGTTTTAGATTAGTAATGGGGTATAGTTTTGTGCAGGAAAAACGCAATTGATAAATCATTTCCTTGTGAATAAAAGCTGGTACATTGTGGATTTGCCTGGTTATGGGTAAGCAAAATAAGCGTCCTCTTTCTGCACAACTAATAATTAACTTTATTTTCTCTTTAGTTAGTGCTTGATGTTTGGTCACTGCAAAAGAACATTCAGTCACACAATGTGATTAATTCTGATTTCCACTAAAATTGTAACTTAAGTGTTAACTTTTCCTTTTGGGCCGAATAATATGTGATTATGCTAAGGTTTATTGGTCAAATTTAAGGTTGGTTAATCTGTTGTTCACATGTTGATCCATTTCCTTTTTGGATATTTGGGAAATTGTCAGGTCGCATAACCTATTTAAGATTTTAATAATGCAGAGATCTCTATGTCTCTTATATTTATTTCTTCATAAACATTTAGGATCCTTGCATGCTTATTTATTTTAGTTGTTTTATCCCGATATTCTTTTAGCATCTCAGACACAAATGTCAGCTCTGTTATTTTGTTGAAGTTCAGTGCTGCCTGAAGCATTGGTAGGTGAAGAAACTTCGGATAAACCTTTTTCAATTTCACAGGATTGCCCTTATGGGTTTAGTAACTCTTTTATAGTGTTGAAGTTCAATGCTTCCTGAAGAATTTGGTTGGTGAAGAAACATGGGATAAACCTTTTTGAATTTCGCAGGATTGCCCTTATGGGTTTAGTCTGTCTAGCTAAACGGTGGTTTAACTGTTTTATGTGGATTTATGAAACCCTTGCCGCAAGTTGTACTTTTATCTTATCGGCCTAGAACTAACGACCATATATTTGGCGCATTATTTTACATTGTTGCTGCTGTTTGGAAAGAATAGTTTACATTCTTATATCATGTGGAACTTTAAGTGTCACTTCTGTATATGATCTCTCGAATAAGGTTGTAATGTAGTTTATAAGGGAAAACCTACAGTGGTCAATTCAATATTTACGTATGTTATCTTCCATGGGAGGATTACTATTCTTCAAGAGTTCTTAATGATTTTCATTGGTTTAGAATACCAATACGTAGTCTTTGGTTAATGGTAACTCTGCCATGCTAGTACCGCTTGAATCATCTATAATGTCTAGTATTTTCATAAGAATAAATGATTGTAATTTTGCTTTCTCCAATTTCATGAATTGGAAATTGTTATTCGATGATTGATGACAGTATGTATTTAGTTCATTTCAAGGTTCTTAAATCTTCTTATATGCAGGTTTGCTAAAGCCCCAGATTCTGCAAAAACAGATTGGTCCTCATTCACCAAAGGCTATTTTCTGAACAGAGAAACACTGGTTGCCGTCCTACTGCTTATTGATGCTAGTGTTCCTCCTCAAAAGATTGACCTAGATTGTGCTTTTTGGCTTGAACGCAATAAAGTAGGTTTAACTCTAATATAATTGTCCTCCAATGCACCCAATTTAGCTTAAGGTAAAATCTGCAATGTCTCATGATTTTATACTTGATGTTTCTCAGATACCATTGACTTTTGTTTTCACAAAGTGCGACAAAACGAAAGGGGGAAAAGGAACGAGGCCTATAGAGAACATTAGGAATTTTCAAGAATTGATCAAAGAAAACTACCGACATCATCCCCCGTGGATCATGACTAGTAGTGTGACTGGCTTGGGTAGGGATGAGCTTCTTCTACATATATCACAGTTAAGGAATTACTGGGATCAATAAATTTTGAAGTCAAAATTACTGAAATGCTAACACCAGAATCCAGGCTTTTCTCAATTATATGACCTAATCTGCTTACAATTTTGATTTTTTTTTTTTTTCATTCATGTGAATTCTTCCTAGAAAAGTTGTTTGCAATTAAATTGTGCCAATAGCTTGCAATGGGCTAATAGATGTAGCATCTTCATTTGTGTACACTTTGTGCAAATATTATTAGTATTTGCAGGTATATATTTGAGAATTTAAATTTGAGGGTTTGGTGTAAAATGAAATATACAATGATTAAGAATGTAATTATATTCAGAAAACCTGTTTATTTTGATAAAAGTATATATAAATCGATTCCTAATGTTACCTGAATAAATAAGATAAACTTATTTATTATTTTTTCAAAAGAAAAAAATAGTTTATCAACTAAGTCTCTAATTGTGAAGCTTTGTTGTTTATTATTACTAAATAACCATTTGGAACAAATTAATTGTGGGTATAAAGTTCATTTCTAAATGATATTTGTATGTTTAAAATAGGGTGTTCAATTGAATTCTTCAAATTTATAAAGAAACAATAAACAAATCTTTTTATTGAGAGTAAATTTGCAACAAATAAACGATGACATGGGGCAGGTGGCCGGCAGCTGGCTAGACGATGACAGGCCGGCAGAGAATGGCAGTGGTAGGCGCATGAGGGCCACATGCTAACACGTGTCTTTTCCTAGTTGGCTTCAAGCTTGGCCATGCTGGACAATTTGACTTTGACTTGGTCCTATTGTTGTTAGTTTAATTCAATTTGATCTGGTTTAAGCTGATTTTGTAATCTTATTTTATTCAAAGTAAAATATAATTGACTCTAAAATTAATACAAACAAATCGTGATATTAAACTTATAGAAATGCTAGAACAATGTCTAATTGAAGCCATGGAACTTAAGAAATGCTAGAATTAAATTGGTTCTTTTACCGAGGAGTAAACTTAGAGTATACACAAAATATAGTTTTTACTTAATAAAATACCACAAAAGTTAAAATCACAAAAAT
Source organism: Croton setiger (assembly GCA_948099555.1). Classification (NCBI taxonomy): domain Eukaryota; kingdom Viridiplantae; phylum Streptophyta; class Magnoliopsida; order Malpighiales; family Euphorbiaceae; genus Croton; species Croton setiger. The sequence continues at coordinate 9,284 of CANUEY010120324.1, forward strand.
AAATGTCTAACATTTACATATTCAAAAAATAACCCTAACAGAAAACACGCTGCTCTACAAAAAAATATCATGTTCGATATTATCTTATTCACCGATCAGGAATCCCTAGTAGGTGACAAAAAACAGTGTCCGATTCTGTTAAAGAAAACTAAAGATGAATGAAGACGACAGTTGGAGAAGATCGTTGACCTCCCCCGACCTGGTTTTAACATGGCATCAAAAACTTCAAAATCACCGATCTGATTTTAATCTACCACTATCCCTCAATTCATTCATTCACTGCCTGATTTGAGTATTTTGATGGACTGGTTAGGGCGGCTAGATCTTTGTGAGGAAGAATCTGCTGAAGATATGGTGCCAACATGAAACAAATATGAAGAAAGGCCAGCAACCGTGAAAAAACAGAAAGAAAAGCAAAAGGCAAGAAGAGGTTTCATGCAAATATTCTCATTCAGTCCACCATTTTTTAAAAAATTATAAACAAACTCCTAAAAATTTTGTACTTTAACAGATTGATCCTAATTTCATGAGAATATAAAAGAAAATAATTTTATTTTCCTGAGTTCGGGTCATTGCATTCTCACCAATGTTTCCGTTACTCAAGCTGACATTCTCCACTTCCACTTCATCCACCCCTACTCACTAGGGTGCTTCCCTCTAAGATGGAAAACTCCCCTGCCAATGCAATTTTACACCTCACAACTTCAGCAGATTGCTCAGCCCCGTTCATCTTCGACGCAAGAGCACTCGATCAGTGAGCTATTATGCATTCTTTGTTGATAAAATAAATTTATTTACCAGTGGTTAGAAGAAAATAAATTTATTTCCCAATTGAAAGTGAAATGAAATAAAAGAGAACAAATTTTTTTTTCTATAACATGTGATTGGAAGTAGAAGGAAATAAAAAGAAATAAATTTATTTTTCGGCGATCGATAACCATAGATAGTGGCAGCTAGAAAGAAATAAAAAGAAACAAATTTATTTTTCAGTGACCAGCGGCAGTGGCGACGACTGACAGTGATACTAAAGGATGGGGCACTTGAGAAAATAAAAGAAAATAAATTTATTTTCAACAAATGATTTAAAAAAATAAAAAATTTTAATGTATTAAATAAGGATAATAAGGTAAATCAACAATAATAAATAAGTTAATAATTTAATAGTAGTAAATAATTTTACTATTAAGTAAAAAGAAAAAAGAGTCCTAAGTTTTTAAAATGCTCAGCTACAGGTGGACTCATGGTTGGTATTTTCGCTTTTTAGCTTGCGTTAGTGATTTTTCCCCTTATCCTTCTCTACTTCTCTGGCGGTTGCTTCCATGGCTTCTGCTAATCTGCCACTTCTCCATATCCTTCTCCTTTTCCCTTCAACACGATGGAAGTTCCTATGGCTAGTTACCATATCGATGAGAAGGCGGTTAGTCTTCGTACTCAACTAAATCCGGAGACTCCAGTTACTTTTGAACAATGCTTTATGGGCAGTTTTCTTACCTCGGCGGTTGTGAATTTTCCGGCAATGCGTTGGACTCTGGCAGATGTATGGCGTCCGCTGCATGGAGTAGTTATTACTGAAATGGCATCTCACCGCTTTCTCTTTCATTCTTACTCGAAGGCTGATGTAGATTGAGTGGTATCAATTTTTGTTTATGGCTCTAATGGTAATGCGTTGGCTCCTGACATCATCTTTTCACTGGGAAGTGGTGGTTCATTCACTACGGACCCCCGGGTTCCATAAGTGGAGGATGGAGGTATGGCCTTCAATGGTTGGTTTAGTCGATGACAGGATAGTCTAGCGACTTTTGTTCGGACTATTTTTTTTTTTATTTGAGGTAAAAGCAAGTTCCTTTTGTTGTTGTTTTTTTGGGTTTTGGCAGTGTTTTGGTTGGTGCTGCTAGGTTTCTTTAACGTTGGTATTGTATTTCTTCTCTTATTATTTGCTCCCTGTTTTGGTCTTGGCAAGGCTTGACATTACCGTTTAAGAGTCTTCCAAGTTTTGGTTGTCTTTTTGGGGTGCTTTCTATTTTGGCAGATAGAGCATGTTTATGAGCGTTATTGGTGGATGTCCCGGGTTCCATTAGGTAGTCAAGTTGTTGTTTCTTTTGGTATGGTCGTATGGGTGTGGGACTGTGTTTTTAAGTATCATGGTTGCTTGCCTTTTCCGTTTTTAAGTACTGTGTTTTTGGTTTATTTGTACATATATTTGGTTTTGTGGGTCTTGTTTGTTAGCTCACTTTGCTGTTGTGTTGGTTTCTATGAGTATGTTCTATATGTTTATTTTCTTCTCTTCTATGTTGAATGAAGCTTCCCCTCGTTGGGTTTTTTTTTTTTTAAAAAAAAAATAACAATAAAAAGTGTTATAAAACTAACAAAAATAAGGACAAACTTTCAAATTGTGGTATTAGAGGTGGCCACGCTGGGCCACAGTTAAGAAAAACATTGAATCTTAATCAGCCCGTTGGACTGACAAGCCACAGTGGCTGCCGATTATTTTTTTTTTTAATTTTTTTTTAAAAATTAAAAATAAAAAGATTTGATTAGACGGTTTGTGTACGGTTATGTTTTGATACGGTTCACTATTCGAAAATGACTTAAACCTAAACTGAACTGTTAGCCATAACAGGTCCAATTACAGTTCAGTCGGTTCAGAGTTGGCGGCGGACCAGGCCAGTTAACCGGCCGGCCTAACCAGCCCATAGCTATATACTACGATTTTTCAAGTAGGGCAAAGTTAACAAATACCATAATTACATATTTTAATTTAACAAAACACTACAAAAAGAGTTTTACACCAAAAATACCGAAAAAATTTTCAATATTCCACAAATAACCCTATACTAAAACATGCTCCACCAAAAGCAAAACTCTCCGGCGCTCCTATACTAAAACACACTCTTTCGATGGGGATTTTTGACCGTAAAAACTCGCCACCAATTCGTTTTCAAATCATCGATTTCTAATTTGATTTTGATTTTTCTTTGTCTCAAGTTAAGAATGAAATGAGAAGGTTAGTGATTTTAGACTGAAACAGATTTAAAAAATAAAAATATTAATGTATTAAGAAATGATAGTAATATTTAGTTAAATCAAATTCTGAAATTATGGTATATACTACGTTATTTACTTAAATCAAATTTTATTTTTATATAGCTTCTACAATAATTAATTTGGCTTGACGGAGTCTGTTTGTAGGGTTGCACTAAACTTGGGCCCTCAACTTCTGAGATAATAAATTTTGGTATAAGAAAATTTATGGTTATCCTAATCGTTATTTTTAATAGAACTTTCCTAAATATAAACTATCTGACTCGGCTCGTTTACTGTTAAAATTAAGTAGTTCCTGCTATTATATAAGATTCATCCACAAACTCAATTCAACAATATGCATATTCATCTATTAAGTAGTTCCATCTTAATGATCTTAACTAATGAGGAGACTACATTGTTTTCAAGAATAAAGACTTGATTTCTTAATTGCTAGACTTTGGTTTCATCCAATAAATATTTTAATGTATTATTACTATAATGTTTCATTTTATTTTATAACATTTTTACCGAATAAAATACTATTTTAAATAATAATAAAAATGCCTTATGAATTTACTAATTCATATGGTTTTTTAGAATAAAAATAACCTTTTACTACTATATATTGAATATGCTTAATTTCCAAATTCATATAATAATAAGCATATACTCTTTTGTAACATATACATTTATACACTAATTGAGAAAATGAAGTAAAACTCACATTTTATTGATCAACTTCTTGAGAAAGTATCATCACTAGACAAATCAAAAGGGCTCCAATTACCAAACAAGAGACTATTAGGATCCTGATCGTTTTCATGTCCAAGAACAGGCTCCTGCGTCACTTGAAAATTATTAGTATTATCATCACCTATAATATGAGAATCGGACCACAAAATCTCTTCTCCTGGCAATGGTGGCAACCCACTTGTGCATTGTTTATTTGTGGATGAATCCACCCCACAATAGTACATCAATTGATCATCATTTTCACTTATAGGACCACCTTGTTCCACACCAAGACTACTTATTTCTAAATTGGGACTTGCAATGCCACTAAAATCAAAGTCACCACCCAATTCTTGCATTTCAAAGCCCCTTCTAGTAGGGGCGGTAGCAATAGCAGTTGCTGTAGTAGCAGTTTTAGAAGGATCAATCGATTGTGGATTCAAAAAATTTGCATAAACAAGTGCGAGATCGATAGTAGAACCATCAGATACCATTGAATTATTGTGGCAAGGTTCAAATGAAGAATTAGAAACCCCTTTATGATTAGAATTGTTACCTCCATAATTACCTAGTAAGCTTCTTGAATGAGGAAGATGTACATCATTAGTACTAGACAGCCTTGAAGATTTTCCTCTTCTATTCTTCCGGCAACCACCACCCACGGGGACATTCCTTAACGATCCGCCTTTGGTCCAATACCTCCGGCAACCCTTGCAAAAATATCGAGGTTGTGTCAAGCTATAGTTGTTGTAGTAACAAAATTTAGTGTTGGTAGAGCCACACCTAGGGCAACTTGGTGACATTTCAACATTAGGCTTCCATCTTCTATCCATCACATGGTCAAGAAGAAAGGAAATTAAGAGAAATGGAATGAATGGAGGTAGAAAGCATTCAAGAATGTGTGAATTCTGAGTTAATAAGGGAAATCAAAGTTTAATTTCAAAAAATTAATTAGAACCTTGGAAATGTATACATACACATGAGTGTGTGTGTATATTAGGTTTAGGGTTCCGGTGCCATTAAGGGTGAGTGATTATAGGTAACAGCTCCGGAGGCTAATACATGGTGTCGGTGTTTGTTATACGTGTGAAGATTTGATTGATGGGAAGGTATAAGAGGAAGCAATCACCTCGAGAAGGTAATTAAGGTTTCTTAGAATAGGAGACATAGTACATTAATTAAAATATTTATGACATCCCAAAAATTGTAATTATATTCTGTGTTCTCACTTAATTTACTATTGTTTTATTGTATTTGTTGAAATACCAAGTAAGTTTTCTTTGTAGACTTTGACTGGGTAGATCTATATTTCTAGTATATTCTCCTCTCATAAAATAATTAATTTAAATTATGGTGAAATACATTTATTGATTTGGGTACAAGTCATATACTTGCAAATGTGGCATTAGAAATATATGCTAAAAAAAAAAAAGGGCAAAAAACAGGTCACGTGTGAGTTGCATGTGCATGCAAAGAGGTGTTTCTTAAAAGAGGAATGTCTCTTTGACGTATAGGTTATGTTGAGGAAGTTGAAAAGGATCTCTTGGATCATGGGCTTCTCGGATCATGTAACCTATCTATTATTCTTTTTTCTTATTATTTCTCTTCCAAATCCTATCATTTTTACGTTTCATACAACCTCACATCACATGTAAATCTCACCAAACCCTAATTTTCATCACCATTTCTACCATCACTTTGTGTGTTTATATGTATATAATCGTTACGTTTCTAAATAAGTTGATTAAGTAATAGTTATATATTGAAATATAAAATTTATTTATTGAATGATCAATATTTTTTTCATTCAAATGTTTGTCCAACTTTTATAATCTATTATCTATTAATATTTCAATGGTATAAAAAAAAATCAACATCTAATTTTTGTTAAATCTAAGATAAAAAAAAATAAAAGTTACATATTTAGTGGGTTTAGATTAATCATAAGTTTAAAGGATTTTTTCTAATAAATGTATTATATACTGGAAGTTGAACTCAAAGTATGTTTGGATATGAATGTCCGAATTGTTTTAACAAATATATTAATGGAAAATTATGTTTCTGGTGCTTAAAATATATTAACTTATATGTATTGTTTTGTTCTTGAAATTGAAGTTTGAGGAGAATGAAATTTTATTACGTATTGTAAAAAAAAAAAAAAAAAATCATATTTAGTTATTAAAAGTATTTAACAATTTAAAGTATTAAAAAAAATATTATTCAATCGATTCCCTCATAATGTCAGTTTACTTTCAAGTCCAATTATAAAAACATTAGTACATACTTTAAAATATAATTAAGTACTACAAAATAATAAAAGACTCAATCTAACAATAATTGTATAAAATGTGAGAAATTCTTATCTCAAGAAAATGACGTAAACTATTAAGAATTCAGACATTCTATAAATTTGAAAAGAGGATAGAATTTATGTTAATTTTTTATTTCAAATGTAGGAAAATGAACACATTTTGATTAAATAATTAGATATATTTATATTGAATAGGAATTTTCTTCTTTTTTTTTAAAAAAAAAAATTAATTTAAGAGAAAGTGTTTGCAAATAAAATAAATAAATAAAATAAAATAAACTATAATTTTTTTAAGTAAACAAAAATGCCCCCCACGTTGACAACTTGAATGAAAAAAAGAGAATGTGAACGCATCAGCAAAGAAATGAAAAATAATAATAATAATAATAATAATAATAATAATAATAAAAGTTTTCATCTTTTATTGAAAAAGAAAATAAAATTATTAATATATTTAAGGTGTCTGTCACACTTAATGCCCCAAATGCAGATGCCTCTTTGCTGATATAAATATGAAAATAAAAAATACTTGCTAATTTGTATATATTACTTGCATATTAGTATTTTTCACTAAAAGATATAGGAAAAAGAGTATTATTTTTCACTTGAAAAAAGATTAAAAAAAAAGGAAATTTGTTATTGCCTAAAAAATTTATTGTTGGATTGATTGTGAGTAATTTTATAAACTTGAAATTAGTTGAACCACTGGTTTTACGAAGCTTTGCTGATCATTTACTAAAATTTAATTGGAAAAGGTATTATAAAGTTCCTAAGATTACATAATTGATTACTTAGCCTTTTTAATTATAAAACTAACTAAAACATCTCTCAACTTTGCAAGTATCATACAATTAAGTCCTATTAGTTTTTAATTATTAATTTTGCATAAATAAATGAGTTAGAATAAAATTTTAGTTATAAAAATAAATTCCAAACAATATTTCAGAGGGTATAAATAAAAAGATTTAAGTTGTCATTTTATATAAAAAAAAAAAAAATCTCTTAGAATGAAAAGAGCATAAAAAAATCATTTTTAAGAGAGACAAATAAAAAATTATTCGACTTGTTTTTTTCAATTCATTGTCCTCTTCCATGTATTTAATAATATTAGGATAAAACTAATGGAAGCATCAATAAAAAAAATAATAAAAATAAGACTTGGTGGTATGATTATTACAAAGTTGAGCAATATTTTAGTGAGGGACTAAGTAGTTAATTACATAGTGTACTTCATAGTAATTCTCCAAATTGAATTTAATGATTATAAAATAAAATTAACTGAACCTTATGAATAAGAAATTAAGATTTTAAAAAATTAGTACTCCTCCACTTTATTTACTTTATGTATATAGAAAATGAAATAATTTTTTTTATTTAACTTTAATTTTTTGAATCATTTGTTATTTGTTTTTTATTTTAATTTTAATACGTGAATTGTTCAGCTAAAAATTGGTTTAAAAGCAAATAAAGATTAACTGAACCCAAATTGAACAGATGCGAGTAATAGATAATAAAAATAAATAAAATCATGAAAGAAATAAACAATCCGTTTTCCAACGTCCATATTCCATTCATTGATGCGCCAGTGAAGCTTTCGAGAAATGGACAGTTTCAAAGGAAAAGGTTGGAGAAGCCAATTTTCTAAAAGCTCCAAATAGCATTAATAAATATCCCTTGCAAAAATGGTTAGTGAAAATATGAATTGAAGCATTGTAAAAGCAAATATATACATAATATAAAATGCACAAATTTGAGTTCTGCATAGGATATCATCTTCATCGTAAGCTATCGTTCCACATTATGCTGTTACTGTTGACCCAATCTTTCCTGTAAACCAAAAGAAACATGACAACTTAAGAATTTATTAAAAAAGGTAAACATATCTCAACTCATTTAAGCTATTCTAGATTGTTACCATTGCACACCTACTTTCTAACATTTTAAATTAATAACTCAGAAGACAAACCATTTAAGTGTGGACATATCAAATAAGAACAAGGAGTGGCTCACAAAAGAAAGGCTGCCTCAACGATTCAGGCACAGCAACTAATTAAAGTCTGCTACTACATTCCATTCAAATATATCCATAATTAGATCCTCACTACTACCCCAAGTCCATAAATACTTGGCAACAATTTCTATCCAAGTAGTTCTAGTAGACAGCTCTGGTCAAAATTTCTTCAAAATTCTTAACATCTTTTATGCACAAGCAAATCATGGACCACCAATGTGGCTCTTTTCCAAGTACTCTCCCCTCCCTTCAAAATCCATAATTCCCATTTGGTTTGTGGGTTTTGATTTTTGAAGAATATACAATTTTTCATTAGAAGTTTTAAATTTAATATTCATATAAAATACTATTTATTATTGATGTTCCACACCTATTTTTCTCGTTTTGAATAGTCAATATATCGATATAATGTGCCCCTGGCAAGGGTTAAGACTTAAAAAAAAAAAAAAAAAAATAGTAAAGAAGATCGTGGCAGAAGTTAAACTAATCATAAATTCTACCACATATCCTTAGCTTATAATATGGCCCATGTCAACAATGAGGAAACTGGACTCAGAGGCACTGAAATTGGGTTGCAGTTGTACAACAAAACTCTCCCCTGACTCAACTCCCAGATCAGACCATCAAGAAAATGAAAATGCAATAAAATTGGCTTCTTCATGCTAACAGGAGGAAGGAAAAGGTAAAAGAAAAATAAGGCTTTGACCAAAATCAGCAAGAGGCAACCACTAGCACCAAAATGACAAAACTGTCACTGCAGAACGCTGAAAAAACAGAAAAATTTGAATAGCAATAGGGTTATCAGTAAGAAAAAAACCTGAAGCATCTGCATCAATTTCGGATTCTGCTCCAAAAGGCGACAGAGTTCTTCCTTGTTACTCAATAAAGCCTGTAATTAAACAAGGGCAAAAATGAGTAGGCAAATAAAAGCCATCGGGCATTTACTGCAAGTAGAAAACATACCGTTATAGCTTTAGGATCCTGGAAGTACTCTTGTAATGACATTCCCAATTCCTGTTGCTGCCTTATTGCAGCATCTCCATGCTGGTGTTGAACTTGTGATTGAACATGCTCAACTTGCTGCCTTGAATGAGAAGCCTCTTGCTGCTGAGATTGGAAATGAGGATGCATAGGAGAAATCTGTTGCTGTTGCATTACTTGCAATTGATGCATTTGGAGTGGATTTTGCAGGGGCAGCTCTTGTTCAAGATGCTGAGAAGATTGTGCTGGTGGCCACAGATGCTGAGGTGCCTGTGCTGGACGCTGAAGAGGCTGTAACTGGTGAGTTGACTGAATAGAAGACTGAGCAATAGAGGGATTCTGCATAATAGTAGGGTTCTCAACTTGCTGCTGAGTTGAGGTGCTTCCGTAAGGCATTGCAGGCATTGTTGGTGGCCTATTGATAACCATATGTGGCATCACAGGAGGATGTAAATATCCACCACCTGTTGCAGGAAGATTTCCTACTCGCCCATCAATTACAGGTGCATTAGGTATCTGAGAATGCTCTGTTGTCCCAAATGCTGAAGATTGGGAAGTAGAAGCCTTCGAAGATGGTAGATTATATGGGCTAGATGAGAAGGGATATGGAGTGGGAGGAAGTGGTGGAGGCCCAGCAGAACCACTGGGAGAAGACGTAGAAGTCCGTAAATACTTGGAATCTGAAATGGGAAGGGATGATGGCAATGATGAGGGGTTGTTACTATATGCAGAAAGATAATCTGACTGAACCTGCAAAAGAGAGATAAGTTGATTACCCTGGTAAGACTAGAAGCAGAAGACAGGAAAATGCAAGTCACAACCAACAATGATTCCTCTTACTTGAAAAGCTGAAGGGAGGGATGGCTGCATATCATTCAAAGAGTGAACAAATGGGGATGACTGATTAGGGACTGAATCAGAGTTCTGGGACATTGGAGGCCGCATTGGAGGCAATGGTGGCTGATTCAAAGGAACCTTCTGATCATATAGTCCTCGAGATCCTAAAGAATGCTGAGGACTTTGCCTTGGATAGAAATTGTGTGGAGCCATCCTAGAATCCACTGGTATGTGAACAGATGACACAGGTGCTTTGTTATGAACGGAGGCAGGATAACCTGAAGTACTAGCTGCCCCAACAGAATCAAACCCAGCAGAGGTCTTAACTGGAATGACATTCTTCGACTCATCAGAGTGATCAAAGAAATTCTTATCTGAAGAGACACTGGACTCTCGAGTCAGGGGCATTTCAGGTCGTGAAACAGACATTCTTGAAGAAAATTCACTTTGGGTGTTTTCATCAATATTAGATGCTACTGGTTTACCTGAGCGAGGAAATTGGCCACTTTCATTAACATCACTTTCTGTCTCTTCAACGATTGAATGAGGAGAACTTTGCTCAATTATAATAGGGGCAGGCTGTGGTAGATTATCATCAGGCTGAGGAAAGAGCAATTTATCGTCAGATTCAGACTCCTCGCCATCAAAAACTATATCTATCCCTTGAAGATCATCATCCAGATCTGTCTTCAATGGCTTGGACTTGTTCATTTTTTCCCTATCAGCATCAATAACAGTAGCTGTACTCTTTGAATGTGATGACGGCTCCCCAACTACAGCTGCTGTAGGATTCTGTCGTTCCCGTTGTCTGGCCATAAATTCATCCACATGAATGGAGGGAGGTCTTCCACCAGTAGATCCCAATCTTTGCACTGCTATAACATTAGAATTGTTACCACTATCAACATTTCTTTCCCTTGCAACATAATCATCCACATGCATTGACGGTGGCCTGCTGGTATTTGGCTTTCGCTGCCTAAAGGTGTCCCTGCGAGTTGGACCAGAAGAGACAGCAGATTGACCCAATCCCCGTGAAAATGCATTTTGGCCGGCAATATCAGCCACTGAATTTTCACCTTTAACACGTTTGCCAGCACTATCCAAGGATGACAATTTCCTCTTGCCCGGAATAGATTGTGACAATCTATCAGGCATTGTCTCAGGGCATTCCCACAAGAACTTCTCCTCAAGGTCTCCAAGGAAAATGTAATCATCAACCTTTCCTGCATCAGCATCTGGTATCTGATTTATTTTTGAAGAATGCATAACATTACTTGTTGAAAAAGCAGTGCCTTTGCTGCACATTACGTCATCCAAAGTAACTGAACCAGCAGGCTTTTCCAACAACAACAACAATGACTTGGTGGACTCTGAAGCCTGTACATAAATGATTCACCACTAAGGATTCACAAACAGTTGAATGGAAGACAAGAATACGGTGTACAAAAACAGCATTACTCAGCTAACCTGATACAAAATGGCTGCCATGTCGACGGTAGCTACACAGTCATTATCTGATGTTGTTGAATTCAGTATTGCAGCCATTTCATGTATTAAATTTATATTTTCTGGAGAGCCATCTGTGCCATCCATATCATCATAAAGCCCAAAGAGACGTTTTATTGCACCCACAGCATTCAAATTCAAACTAGCAAGAAAAGCAACAAGAAATGCAAGATGAAAAAACAAACATGAGTGAACTGCTAAACAATAACTTGACAATTCACAAGGGAACTAAAGTTTATTGGCAAAACATATCAAATGAAGAAAGTAGAGACTAGGATAAGTGCTGCGACAACTAGCATGGTAAATGAACTTTTCATTTATAAGTAAATATCTAGTACTCAAAATCAAATATGAGAGCAATGTCAAACCTCATCCTGCATTAATATGAAACATTCTTTTTAGTTTTTATAACACATTTAAGTATTAATACCCAAAAACTACTATTCCTCCCTAAAGTTTATTTGTGAAACATCAAGCAGAAATTAGAGTGAGATACTCAAATGTCAGAGACAACCAGCACAGAAAATGGGTTCTCATTTTCAAGTCCTGCCCAGTATCCAAAACAATGTATTCATTAGAAACATTCTACCATACAACAATCAGAAAATATTAATATCTAAAACAGTAATACCAACTATTCCACATTGCTCCACCACAAATTCTCAGCAGATGCAAATTTCTCATTACTACAAACAGGTAGTTTGGACATTCCTATTTCCTTATATATGCAAAATAAATAGACACCTACTCAACATCAGGACATACTAATCCGAGTATCAAACCTTGGGAAAATTGAGAACAGTAACCCATTCTAGAGCTTTTTCTTTTCAGGAGATGTATTCTACTTCTGAAAACAAGATTATCATAATGCAGATAAGATTTCAAGATACATGTATGAATACAAAGACAGACGATGTGCAAAATAGATCAAAAAAGGTTTGATGAAAACCGTTACAGTCCACAGGGGCAACAGAGATGGTTTAGGTCTGCACATTGAAGATCAGCAAATGTACCAACATAAAAAGGATTACCGTATTGAAGATGCAGAAGAGATGAAAAGGAGGTATAAAACTTGAATGATGTGGAAAAAAACAGAAGGAATTAGATATCTATATTTTTGCAGTAGACATATTCTCAAGTTAATCTCCAACTAACATCAGCTGCAATATCAATTTTCTCCTCTAGAGTCCATCGAGAAGTTGAAGAACCGAAAACCCATCTCATTAGATTGGTGCTCTCAAGGGAATCTCTGAATATTAGAATCTAAAAGTTCTCTCCTCATTTCTCATTTCACTTGTTCCATCACAATTCTAAATAAGCATATTCTTCCTTTAGGCATTACCTTGTTCTCGTAAAAAAATTGAACTGTAATACGCCAATGACCAAAAGACAACTTTTAAGCATCTCCACTTAAACTCTTATTTCACGATTGCTCTAATAAAACCCTAATATTAGGGGCCTCTCTCATATCGAATTGATGATGTAATTTAAATTGGAGTACGTAAGCATTGGACAGAAAGGTTTTAAGAGCTTCCTAAAATAGATGAAAACCCACTGATCCATTCCTTCTGCAAGTAGGCAATATTATGATACTTTAGAGTGCAAAGAAGTAAACTATGTTGATGCAATAGTTGTTTCTTGGTTATTGAGAGAGGCATTGTAGCACATCATCACTTAGCAAAAAATAGTTGCAAACTGAGTTATTGAAAAAAGGCACTGTAATATATTATCACTCAGAAAAAAAAAATAATAATAGTTGCTAGGTTACGTCCATGAGAAATGTAGGAAGGTTGCCTCATGCTGAAATAATCTATATTACATACAAAAGCCTTGAGTTGTAGGGCTTTTTGAAAAGAAAAAAAATTGCTAATCAATCAAATAATTTTTGGCCCACAGTTGTTGACTCACCTTTTACCATCCATGCAAAAGCACAATGAACCCATAGATAATTCATTAACAGCCTCGATAGCAGAAGCAAAGAAACCATCCTTTGAATCAATAGATCTCATCAACTTTTTCCAGCAACACAGCAAAGGATGCTTTTTCAATTTAAAATCGTCAAGATTATAGTTTCGTTTCCTTTCATGCCCTCTTTCTGATCCAAGTTCTTCAATGCCTGAGTAAACTTGGTGTGACAAGGTCAACATTGCACTACGACCTTCATTGCAAGAACCTAATTGTCTATAGCATGCAATACAAGCCAGTAGCTCTTTTCCAACTGGTAGAACCTGAAAAATAAGATGATTCTTTGTTACCAGTGATTAAGTATGATCAGTTTTATCACAAGTGATTGAGTAAAATATCAGCTTTTTTACTCATAATAAATGTGAAAAAAAAAATGACCCAACATAAACCTCAAAAGAGATGTTTCATGTAGATTGGTTGTTGGGATTGGTATAATAACAGTATAAACAAAATGTAAAACATAATCAATAGCATGTTATCATAGCAAATTCCAGAAGAAATTACCTGGCAGAACTTAAAGAGGTATGGTAAGATCAACGAACAATCTGTGCTGCTTAGGTTTGCAGAAATTAACCTGGCAAGCCATCCATGAGTTATATTTGACAGCCAGATGAAACCATCATAACGATGGAGTAGGTGAGGAAGAATATAAGATCAACTATATCTACTCACAGATCATGTCTCCCTGGGTACAGCAAAGATGTTCGAGAAGCCAAGAGAAGTGACAAACACTTGAATACAGGAAGACACCAACTAATCACGGTAAAGTCATATTTAGCTGAAATTTCACCATCTGGGTTCTGTTTCTCATCTGAATCAATGACGTTAAAACACTTGTCCAGCACTTCCATAAGAATCTGAGGAAATTCCTCCTCCAATAACAACACCTAGTACATAGAAGATACAACTGACTGCCATTCTCTGATGGAAAGGAACTAAATAACAAAAAAAAAAAAAAAAAAAAAAAAGAGAGAAGAATTAACAAACCTTGGCACAAGGATGTTCTAGAATGCTAGCAATAAAGTCAAGATATCTGAAGACCTGAAAATAGAGAAATGAAACAAATTTAATATAGATGAACAGATGCAGTACAAAGCAGCAGGTAACCAATATTTTTACCTTGTAAGCGTCTATGTCAGATGAAAAAGATAAGTCAGAAACATGATTATGAATGGAGGATAATATAGGTTGCAGAAGTATTGAAGCATTTTCCACCTTTTGGCAAGCAACGCGAATCACAAAAACTCGAAGCATGTCTTGGATGACCACCAACGACTATATAAATATAAAGCCAAACGAGAAAAAATAGACAAAATAATACAAGTTATGGCACAAATTCTTTACGCCAAATAAGAACAAAAAATGGAAACAGCTCAATGTAACTAGAAAAGACATACAGAGATGGCATAATGATGGATAATCTGAGCAATCTTTTCCAGGTGCGGTGTCAACTGGCTAAGCAGTTTCTCAAGGTGTGAAGGCTCCAAATACCAGTTGACCTGTCTCTCCTTCTGTGGCCCCAGTATTGTACCAACAGCCAAAGTTCTTAGTGCACTCAACAAGGGCATTCCATTCTTCCAAAGCCAGATGCCTTCTTCCGGGAATAAATCATTCTTGCATCCAAAAGAATTGAGAGATAAAGTCCAATATGAGAGTTCAAAGAACAAAACTAAATAGATTTCTTTTGATTCACAGCAAAACACAAATTACTGAAACGTGCGCATAACTCTGTTAAACATAATCATTATCCACATTATATCACAAAACAAACAGCATTATTGGATCAAACAAAAAGAAAAAGAAAATTCAATCTTAAGCTTAAGCTTCCAGAACAATTATCAGATAAATAGTTGGGTGAAACAAAAACTGTAAAACTTGCATACCAGAAGACAGAGCAGACTGCAGGTTTCCTTTGGACCCAAGGCCAGCACTGAAGTAACTTGAACATTAGAAAGAAGAGAATGGAAGAGGCCAGGAATCCATCCATACACAGGCCAACAAGTAAGTGCTGATACAATAAGATGGCAAACAGCTCCAAAACCAAGTGCAGAATCCGGATAGGAAGAAGATAAGTCTGCAGCACATGCAGCTAGCTTTGGGCTGCCATCACCATGATTCACTTGATCATCAAATACAGAAACAAAATGCAAACCCATAAAACGACACAAACCTTAGGTAATAAATTACCTTACTTCTCTATGCAGTCGCAGAAGTGCGTTCATGAGTTTTGTATTTCTATGCTGCTCTTTAGCTTCCTACAAAACATGACAACGAAACAATCAGTTCTTGTAGATTTTGAAGAGTAATCTAAATTCTACAGGATTAAGAGCTAAAGAAACAAACATGCCAATCGTGTCTTGTGTGCCTACCAATAATATTCCAGTAATTCTCCCCCTTCTCCCCGTATCATTACCTTACCAATAACAAAGAAAATGCAAACACAATTGCATTCCACTGAAATGGAACAGTCCAAAATTTCACAAAAAGAGAAGTATTTTTCCCCAAAGTAAAGCAATCATATGTTTATCTTGCTCTGAAGAAATTTATTCACATAGACCGATAGCTAAAAAGACAACCCAACAAATCAGAAATATTAAATGAAAATCACCTGTAATTTCTGCAAAAGGGTGATCAGTAATACCAAAGAAGGTACCAGAAGGTCAACTAAGCTCTGCTCCCGGTTTCGTTCTAAAAGTAAGTCAGAAGTAGAATTGCGTTCTGTACCCTCATCAATAAGGTAATCTGCTCAAGACATTCAAAGAGTATGCCAATAAAGGAAAATTGTCACTGTAAAGCAGAGCATTTGTTGATTGAGAATCTTATAAACTTAAAACTGCATAAAAATATATACAATCTCAACAAAAATAACACCCATTTTCAAACATAAGCTCAGAAACATACTCCAAAACGGCAAATTCCAACAAATAATGAAAATCAATACTAGGGGAAATTCTTTAGCAGACTTTGATGTGAAGCCATTAAAAGAACGGTTTGACACACTATACTTTTGTGCTTTCATGTGATTGCACAAAGTACAAATGTAAAGACTTTAAACCAGAGAACTTGAAAGCCACAAATTGAAAGGCACAAGTGGAAGTTCAGCTTTAGCAATTTCATCTAGCTAATCATGAAGAAAACTGAACAATTTAACAGCATAATTCAGATATTAATTGGGTGTCATGTATAGTAATTAGCTTCAAAGATTAATATTACACCTGCCACACCAAATGCCTCTAGTTCACTTGATACAAGGACAGGGAGATATCCGCCAACCAGCACTAGTTCAAATTTGATTGTCAAGATTCTTTTCAATTTAAGAACAAATCATCTTAAAAAATACTAATTTTCAGATTTGACCTTCTGCACATAAATTTTTAGCATTTCCAATGTAAAACCACAGTTCAGAACAGATATTTTCTCCAGCCTTCCATAAACTCTTATGTGCAGACTTTTTTTTTTTATTTTGAAATTTCTGATCCGGAGACTTGGTCTACATGACAATTATAAACTACAAATTTGTTCAATAACTAACCATAGGTATTTGAGGACCTCTCAAGCATGAAGCTACAGTTGGTCAGAACTGTATAGATTACTGTTAAGGCTCCTTCATCATAAAGAGTAGCAGCAACAGTCTACAACAATAAACTAATAATCAGTCCATAGGTATATTTGCATTCTCATTTTGTAAAAATGGAGAATTAACATACTGAGTTCTCAGAGATGAAGGCCAATATTCGAATGGCGGTGGTCAATTGAGCTATAGACGAGTCACGAAGTGAAACACCATCAAAAGACTTTTCAGATATAATTTTCCCAAGATTATCCATCACATTTATATCCGAACCACCAGAAGCATCTCCGATGATATTTTCCACATCCGTCAAATCTGACACTAAAATGCTTGTCGAGGTCAAATGTGCATCTCCACCAGAAGCTAACACAGCTGAATACCTTAAAAGACCAATGGCGCCATTTTTATGATAAACTGCACCAGCATCAACCCACTCCAATAGTCGAGTTGGTGCATCTTTCCTATTCGACCCAGGGGAAGAAGAATGCAATGCCTTGTGAAGTTCCATAGCATGTCCAATCCATGCATCCAGTGAAGATGCAGTTGAATCATTAACAAGGATTTCAAAAATCTCAGCAGCAGAGTGAAAAATTGCAAGATTTATTGGTGAAGATCCTGGATACACAGTATTTCATCCAATTGCACATATATTAGAAGATAAAAAGTAAAAAAAAAAAAAAAAAAAAATAGAAATCAAAACTTAATTCTTAACATGAAAGAGAGAAAATCACCATTGTTCTTGGACACTGGTTCTGATTCCTTAACAAAATGCAAAGCTTCAATCAAGATTGATATAGCCTGTCATAAACCAAAAGAGAGTGTGTCACAAGGACTATACATTGAAGCACGTATCTGCACGATAATGATGCAAGATGTGATTAAAAATGAAGTTGAAAAACCAACATAGATTGCATTCAGAGCAACTTTTTAACCATTCTAGATGCAGTTGGCAATCACCTCAGAATCATGAACTGCAAAACACATCTCTTATGCTAACATCAAATGCAACAAACTAGTTCAATTTACCTAAAGAATACATGAAACTATCCTCGTTCCAACAACTCAAATCATATCATTTTTACGTATCTGAACAATACTCGTGCATAAAGTATTGAATCCAAACAAAACAATATTGCACTTGTATATATACCTCTGGAAAATATCCAAGAACCAACATTGCCTGGTGTCCACAATCTGATCTGCAAACAAATGATGATTAAGGTATGTTTAGAAACCAACATCTGTTTTTAGGTTCTAAATTAAGAGCATAACAAAATATCATTTCCACCTAGAGAGACCACACAGTTCCCACAACACCCACAGAAACTCTTCAGAGTGTGGAGTTGATGCAACCAAACGATCAATTGCATTGAGCTGCAACAAAGCACAAGCAAATTACAATGCTTAGCTGTTATCAACAATGGAATTCAAATTAAGATAAAATCACAGAAGAGGAACTTGAGATAGAAAGATAACCAACCACCCTCAAATGCATCTCAACAATAACGCCAACTTCTCGCGGACTGCAAACAAATCCCTTTGACAATAAAACAGATGCATAGCGAAGAGGAACACATTCTTCTTTACTTATATCAGCCGAACCCCTTAGAGCATCTATTAATGTAGTGGAAAGTTCAGGATGATGTGAAAGGAAGATCAAACCTGGGATAAGAAACAAGCGACGAGATTATAAAGATCTATTGACCAGATTAAAAAAAAATGGAAAACGAATTTCAGTAACAAAAACCTGAGCGTGACATAAGCAGTGAGAGAAGTATGGCGCCAATAGTTGAAGTAATATCAACAAACACATCCATAGTATCTCCAACTTCTGAACGCAATATGGATGAAGACAACAGTGCAGCTGACAGAGGAAGAAAACCCCTTTCCTGCTTCCAAGAAAAAAGTTCAAATATTCAAGTACAGATCTAACTACCATCTATCTACTTTCAAATTAAAATCACAAACACAATAGATTTAATAACACGGCAAAATTTTCAAAATGATATAAAACAATTTACTAGAAAACACAATAATACATATATTTTACATTTTGAATTCGAATCATAGACTAGAACCTTGCTTATTTAAAATTCACCATCAGGAAAATATTTAAATAAGAAAAGAATACTAAAGTGGCTGTCAGAATTAGCAGGAACCCTATTACTCATTTTGGCAGAACATATGAATGAGAACCATTACACACAGACTCCCTACAGCTGGCGTTTGAAATTGTATGTTCACACTCATTTATGTCCATAATATAAGTAGAAATGAATCCCACATCCAACAAGCCACATGATTTTAACTATAAAAGCATAAATTCATAGCTACAAAACATATAATCAAGATGCCCTCACCCTCCCCCCCCCCCACCCCCCCCCACCCCCCCAACCCAAAAAAAATCCTAGGTTTTGTTAATTGTGGAAAGCAACCCTATCCAATAAATCGTTCCAAGAAATTTAGGTGTATGAATTTGCAAGGTTACAAAATATTTCTACTTGAAAAATTGAACTCCCACTTTCCATTGAAATTTTAGGATCCATCTTTCATTGCTCTCCAGAATTTCCTTCAAAACAACAGGTTAAGGAGAATTTAGGAAAATACAGCTCTCCATATCATTGGGTTCTTTGTGTCAACATTAAATTTTTGCTTTTCATTTGTACTAATTTTATCATTTGTATTGGCATTATTTCATTCATTCATAAGGTTTGGTTTTTTATCAGTTATTTCAAGGTTTTTTTATTCTTTCTCTATTTTCTTGAGCAAACACGAGCAAAAAAATAATATACATAACAAAACAAAATTAAGACTGTTTTGTAAAATGCAAAGAGGAAAAGAAAACTAGTGAATGCAAAGTAGGAGGAGAAAATAAAAAATTGTCCAATAGCATAAATTTCCTTATTCATTCAAGCACACCAAATTTGACACACTTCAAGGTTTGGATTGAAAATATAAGCAAAACAACGAGAAAAATTAAGCAAAGAATCTCCTATTCATATTCCAACAATTGGGAAAAAAAGAAGATTTTCCATGTTCTCACTTGTTTCCTTACCCCAATACTTCCTTTCTTTTCAAGTTATGCAATATTCTCTCTATGTATGAACCACAATCTCAAAACAATGTAATATGTCACATTGTCAATCACAGCAACAAAAACTCACCAAAAACCACAAAAGATGTGTAACATCTGGTTAATGATTGATCTAAAAAATATCTGGGCAACAAAATTTATTTTTGTTATAAACTACTTGTGAAGCTGTAGCAAATTATAAGAACATTATATCAATCCATCATACATAAAAATGCAATTTTGGGTCTCATCCGTAACTTACAATGGTAATAATCAATATACAAAAATTATTTCAGCGCCATGCACAACACTAGAACTATAAAGCATCATTCAAGAGACTAACACACAATATTGCGCAGAGATGCATGCAAAATTAAGTCTATCAGACCTATTTTCTGAGAGAATCACAAACCAATATTACTTCAAAAAAAAAAAAAGATAAAATATAAAAAAGATTGGTAGTACCAAACAGATAAGAGAACCCAAAAAGTAAAAAGACCAAATCAGACCTTCAGGAGTTCAAGTAAATGCAAGTCAACATCCCCCCTTAAAAAGCAGCAGCTTGATGAACCAATCAAATCCCTAGTTGCTGTATATGACAATAAGCCTTCTGTTTGACCAAGGGTCAATGACTTGCTTGCAAAAGCCATTACAGAGGGATCTTCAACTGGACCACGTGAACTTATCAATTTCTGCATTAATACTTGTCACCAACTATGAACTAATAATTAAACTTCCACAAATAGATAAAAGCAAATATAATCCAAAATTGTACTGACCAGCAGCCTCTTGAGTTGAGATTTAGCACTGTTCAGCATTTCGGAAGTAACACTTGTAACTCTTCCAACAGCAGAAAGACCCCCCAATGCATATAGAACAGCATACTGGAAGGGAATTAAATCAACAAAAAAATTTAAAAAAAAAAAGAAGAAGAAATTTTAGGGAACATATAAAAATGCATGCAAATTGCACGAATTGAAATAATACCTCATATCTTGAAGCAACTTCATACAATCGTAAGCGATGAAGGACATAAGTTGTCAAGGAAGCCACATAGTGGCGCGGCTTTTGCAATAGTAATCTCAACAATTGGCTATAGCCTTTGCTAATACCAGATGGAATGTTTTCATCTTCACGAGGCCACCAACCAAGAATTCCTTCACAACCGATTGGATGGCGAGTAGATTTTTCAATAATTCCAAGTAATAATAACATAAAAGAAGAGGAATTCTGCACATCATGAGAAAGAACGTCTGCCAGCCAGTCCATCCCCCCACTATTGACAAAGTGAAAGCAACTTTCTCTACCAGAACACAATAAGAGTGCCAAACTAAGCCCTAGAATGTTATGCTTGTGCTGAAATCAAGAAATATTGGTTAGTTTCAGGGGAAAAAAATGCGCTAGTTGATGCATGACTCCATGAGCATGTTTATGCGGAAAAAAAAAAGAGAAAGATCGAACAAATATCCATTTCTTTCATTCTTGTATTTAGTGAAGAGATGCAGACAACTTATTATGCTGCTGAAGTATGATGAAGCTAAGTCACCTTTGAAAGCTGGAGATGTCCAATATTTGTGGAGTTCCTGTTCAAACAAAAGTGCTGAGTAAACATGTCCACCAACTGCTTGGAAGTAACCAAATCATCTTGGCATTCAAAAGATGTGGACTCCGCCAACAACTCAGCAGAATCATCGTCTGAACCATGCTGAAGCACTTCAAGAAGCTGTTTTCTAGCCTCAACAATAACAGAATGCAGTTGTTCATATTCTTTGGTACCATCCATTTTAAGACAATTCTGATTGGTTCCCACACCACAAAAATCATTGGTAACAAAAGAACATACTGCCTTCACTAGAACACCTACAACTTTATTTACAGAATCCTCAAAACATGGCAGCACTAACATATTCAAAATTAGCTGCAAAAATTGTTTAATTCCCATAGGTATATCTGAAGGGGCAATGGGTAAAGATAATACATTCAAAGAAGTTAGAGATTCTGCAACTGTCCTATTAGCTGAGCGTAACGCCAAGGGGAGATCCTCAAGTTTTCCCTCAGCAGAGCTGACTAGATTAGTTAAAGAGCTATCATCAAATTCAATATTGAACTGCCCCAAATCTTCTGCTGTGTTTCCATATATGACCAAACTTAGACTGCGATAGCTACCCCTCACCACTAGATGATTTGTTACAACCGCCTGCAATAATGCAGTGAAAATTCTCAAAAGAGAAAGTTATGTCTAACACTAATTTCCTAAAATTAAAAATGACTAGCAATTAAATAAGGAAGGATGTAATGACTCATTCAGAAGAATAACTGAAATTTCTCACAAAAGACAGGAGACTGCGAAACAAATGAAAATGAAAGCACATCAAAATCTAATAACTGAACAAAAGTTGAATTAAACACAAAAATAAAGGAAGACATTGTGATGCAAAATGCAGTAGTTACCTCAACTTCTAGAACATTTGATGAAGAATGAGAATAGAGGAAAGGTTGGCACAGGCGTCTAAATCTCGTCTCTCCCTCACACTGAACAAACACCTCCAGAGCAAATGAAGGAGGTGAGGTAGCCCTGTATGACATAGGAGCACATTAAAACGTAAACCTAACATAAAGAGTAGCTAGCAACTCTGGTATTATTTATTATAGATTGCTGGTCACAACTTTTAAAGCCAGAAACTACTTAAAACCAAGATAGGCAAATACCATTACCGCAAATACATTTGACTAGGGGAATAAGTAACCTTCAAAAAAAAATTACAATCCAGAAAATTGAAGCAAGTTCCAACATCACATACCCAATGAGTGGAACAGCTTGAGAATTTGAAGAAGCATTCAGTTCAAGGAATTCGCAAGCAGTAATTACAATTGGTTCAGCAAATAACACCTGAAAACAAGAATAAAGAAACAACGCGCATTAAGTCAAATTAACCCCGAATCAAAACTTTAGAAAACAAAAATAATAGATTAAAGAATCCATAGTGAGAAGAGAATGACGGGAGAAGAAGGAGATTGTAATGGTTACTAACCTCGTCGACGTATTCATCGAGTTGGGGATGAACGAAGGTCTGGGAGAAGAGCACGCAAGGCTCAGGTCGGCCCATAGTTGATGTAGGTAGTTTCGGATCCTTGAAGTGAAGTCAGGTTAAGAGCAGAAGGCTTTTGATTTTACATGGGCGTTTGTTGTAGGGTTTATGGGCAACTGAATTTTAGGTAAATGTATATCGTTCACAGCTTGAAAGGGAGAGGGAAAATAGACAGTGCGAGTGTTTTGCACGATCAGAGTTGCAGCGTGCAGAGCCGGTATAGGTTTCGGCTAAACGGCGGCGTTTGTCCTCTGAGATTGGACATTACTGTTTATTCTTTTATTATTTATTTCTCAAAATGGTTGGAGTGTTTCTTGCTAACATAGAAGTTCCATGTCAAAAAACCATCTATTTAGGTTGCCAATAGAGTATGTATAGTATATACTATGTTCGGAATGTATTTTAATTGCTTTATTCCACTTAACACGAAAAAAGAAATAGAAAAAAAAAAATTTCTAATGTAAAAGTCTATTTATCGTCAAGTTGAAGTCTAATAGATATTTTTTAGCGGACCCTCTAAAAATTTTAAAGTGTATTTCTTTAAAATATTTTAACGTATATAACCATTTATGTCTTCTCTTTTACATAACTCATCGGTTGCAATCTAGTGGAACCAATTTAGAGACGGATATTGAGCATATTTTGAGAGCAATTACTCTCTGGTTCCTGACTCCAGTAAACATAAAATGCCTCATTGAGTATCCTGTTATTTGTATAAATGTGGACTTTTTATTTCTTTGAAATTATGAGTTTTATTTAATTTTTGTTAGGGAAAATTGCTATTATTGGCGGGTGTAAGGAGTTCACTGGTACTACTTATCACAACTTAGCATGTTATGACGGTGTTAAGTTCTCTTAGATTTTCTAACATATTTATATCCTTTAAATTTGTGTTCGACGCTTACATTGGGGGCATAAGTCATACTTACGTATTCATCATTTTCTTCAAGTTTCCATATTTCTAATGATTAATTGCATGTGTTATCACATTTCCTATAAGCTTTTGGTTGTTTTAAAAAATTAGCATCGATAAATTTCTCCTGTATTTTTTTGTTCCTATATCCCTCTTAGTGTTTTTAATGTTAAAATATTTATTTTGTTCAAGTTAGAAATGTCATCATAAGTTAAGAGGTGATGCACAATTATATATTTTTGAAGCTCTACTCTAATAGATGCTCGTTATACTAATAAGCAATCAAATGTTATACCCATATGGTGAAAATAACTTGCATTGTCTGTTTATAACTTGTAACCTTATTAATATCAGTATGAATAAGCTGAATAAGGTTTAAAGGTGTTATATGAAGCCAAATTTGTATAAATCTAAACTAGAAAAAGCTTCCTCAGCTGTCGTTTCTCTTATAATTTGGGACCGCTACAAACGTAATTTGTATGGTTGAATGATTATTGTGCTACACACAGTAATCAAATATAAAGGACACCATTACTTTTAAAATATTTATATTAATTAAGATTCCAAAATTAGGAACTCTTAGATCAACAAGCTTATTGGTACCTTGCCTCCTTTATATAGGTATATGAAATACTTGATAGGTATATTTGCATTTGTATTGTATTCTTAAAATATGAGAGAAACTTCCAACATAGATATAAAGAAGTCTGTTAATAAAATGACAACTAAGCGGGGGATGAATTAGTTAACGGATAAAAATTTTAAAGATAGAAGAAAAGGAAAGATAAAGAAGAGATTTATAGTGATTCGGATACTAATCAATCTTACATCCATTTCTCCAATTCCCTTTCGGTATCACTAACCAAAAACAACTTAATTACAATGGTGTTTTCTAAGCTTACACCAAACTTAGAAGATTCAAGACTAACTTTTAAAACATTTACAATAATTAATAAGTTTCTAGGCTAACTCAACAACTTTCACAACATGAATTGATTGCAAACAAGAAAATGGGTAGAAGAACAATTAAGAGGTTGTTGTACATTGAATGCTCAGTTGTTGTAACCTCTTAATGGTTGTAGGAAAGGTTATTTACACTCATAATAACCCTTCTAGCTGTTAGACCCTTGAAAGATAGAGTTTTAAGTTTGTCCATAGGTTACATGCGAAACCGGGGTAACATACGCGACCTCTCACTGAAATCTTCCAACAGCTACTCCAATAATTTTTGAACGGTGTCAACAGTATTTAATGCACTAGCTGTTTGGCAGTTGAAGTAATGTCACGCATGAGACAGTTTGGGTAGTGTATGTGACATGCCCAATTTTCAGAGGTTTTCAGTTTTGAAGGTCGCAAATCGGACAAAGTGTAGCACACAAAATGCATACCCAAAACATTCTGGACTGCTAGCTTCCGTGATTTATGTGCAGGACTTTATGGGTAACACGCGCATGATGCATGCCCAAAAATTTTGGACAACTACCTTGCATGAGTCGCGTGCGAGATGCATTGTGTAACGTGCGCCACATTGCACTGTTTCTTTACAGCTTGACTTTTTGGACATGACTCCGTTTTGGTTTCAACTTGTCTTGTTGAAATAACACTTAAACAAACATTAATAAATCATAATTCAAGTTATTTTGTCAAAGATTCAAAATCAAAAGGATATTTGCACAACAATCTCCCCCTTTTTAATTTTTTGACAAACACTTATGTTGTGATTATAAACATTTTAAGGTTAAGGTAATCAATAATGTTTGAAGACAAATGATTTTACAAATTATGACATAACTCCTTTTCAAATTGTTCAAGTTTGTACAATTTTAAATTTAAGATCAAAATCTAACTAATATGTGAAAAGACTAAAAAATTGTTTTGGAGTGTTTTGATTTATGATTTATGCTCCCACTTAAAAAGATAGTTCATGCATAATGAGCAAACAAAACACAATCAAAAAATTTAAATCACAATCGCATCACAATAAAAAATATTTCTTCCTATTTTGGCAAAAAGATAAAAAATTCAAAGTGCAAAAAAAACATTTGAAGTTGTATTAATGACAAAGCAATTACAAAATCATCATTAATACAAATAAAAATTAAAAAAGGCACTTGTAAAGTAAAGATAACAAAAGTAAGAAACATAAAAAAAATTAAAAGGTTTAATCTTCCTCTTCTTCACTTTGTTTTTTCTCTTCATCTTGAGGCTCACTAATGGTTAGGGGACCACTAGAAGAGCCGACACTCCTTTGTTGAAATTCAAAATCTTCATTGGAGGAGGAGGATGAAAAGACATCACTACATATAACTCCCAATTTTTCACCTATCTTTTCAAGCCATTTTAAGATTTGTCTTTGGGTTTTGGAGGATTTTTCTTCATCTTGAGGCTCACTAATGGTTAGGCGACCATTAGAAGAGTCAGCACTCCTTTTTTGAAATTCAAAATCATCTTTATCAGAGGAGGAGGATGAAAATACATTACTACATATAACTCTCAATTTTTCACCTATTTTTTCAAGTCGTTTCAATATTTCTTGTGGATGAAAGTAAACTATTTGTATAGAAATTTCGGGATGGTGACAACATAATAATAGGTTGGTATGATCATAGTGCTGGTGTTATAAAGAAAATATTTCATAGAGAATAAGTATCCACATAAAAAGAGACAAGATGTAAAGAAATACTTGATTATTTATTAATGATGTTGGTAAATAAAAGATTACTGAATGCCGAAATAATTTGTTAATGGTTACCGATTTTTTTTTACCGTTTTTGAAAGTTGATATTGGGTAAAAACTAATTGTTTAACTATAAACCGAAATTTAGGTAAAAGCTCAAAACCTATCAATTTTATAATTTTTAGTTACCAGTTTTGGTAGATCAGTGGAGGGAGCACCTTGTGTAAAAATTTGGTTGCAAACATACAAAGTAAGCTTAAGTGGAATGATACTTCTCACTTTTTTTAGAAAAAGGTTATACTTCTCACTTACTACTACAAATATACCATTTTTATTTTTGAGACACTTATTGAGTTGTGTTTCAATGTGATTTTACTTAAATGTGTAATTTTTGAAAATTTATTATACAATGGTTTTTGGATTACATTATTGTCGATTTTCAAGAAAGTATATGAAATCTAACTGAAAGTTAAAATCATTATTTGATTTTGCTTAATAAGTAATACTAGGTTCATATAGAATAATTAAACATAAATTTGGTAATTCGGTAATTTATCATTAAGTAAAATTAAATTTGTAAATTTTTATAATTCGATATTCGGTAAAATAAATTTGGATTTGTTACTGAGTATTCACCTCTAATAGCATATATACATTTTTCATGTGTTTTTAAATCCCACTAAATGGTTTACCAAACTTTGACATTTAAGTAACGAAATAAATGAAGTTTAATAAATTTTGTAGTTTTATCATTATTGAGAGATAAAATTTGAATTTAATAAATTTTGTAGTTTTATCATTATTGACAGATAAAATTTGAATTTAATTTTTAAATTCGTTATTATAATACGTTTCAATTTATTGATTTATAAATGAATTTTGTTAATAATTATGATAGAAATGACTTAAATATTAATTTTTTTTACAGTTATTATTCATTACAAACATGTGATAAACATAATGTAAGGCTGTTTTCAACCATATAAGAAGTTAAAGTATTGTTTGGTTGAAAGTAAGTTAGAGAGAAGTTGAACTTCTTATGTAAGTTAAAGTGTTTGATTAGTAAGTAAGTTGGAGGGAGAAATGAGATTTAAAGAAAGATGGAGGAGAAGTTGACATTTTAAACTCAACCATGATCTTAAAAAAGTTAAATTTTTTTGAAGTATTTTTTAATGGTAATAAGTTTTGAATCAAATAATACTTAAATCTTTGGATTTTATATTCTATTTATTATTCTTGAATAGAATGAGATTTTATTGAGTATAAGAAGAGCGATTGGACAACATGAGCTATGCTAAAAAGTGTGTTGTCGACGGCAGTTCGGTTTTCCTTTCGTGATCAAAAGGGTTTTCGCATAAGTTTCGTTTCATTTCAAAAAGTTCGGTTCGGTTTGAAAACCGGAAAAGGCGATGAAAGCCTTTTTGGATGTTTGCCGAACTAGTCGGTCTTAAAAATTCGTTTTTGAGTCGCTACCCATATCGGGAACCGGTTTTTACAAAAACCACAAAAATTCATTTGACTCCGTTTTTAAACTTGGATAAGGCACAAAAATCCGAACCAAAGAGTTTGGGTAAGCGGGTAGGGTAAGTTAGCCGAAATTACAATTTCGACTAACGCCCAGTTTAAATTGGCCTCCAAAACCAAATTTGATTTTCCGAAATTAAAGTTAAGACATTTATTTTTGAAAAGCCGCCATCAATGTACCTAATCGGTGATTAAAGCGTTTGTAAAAATCACATAACAGAAAGCAATAAATTGCGAAAATTTAAATTGCAGAAATTAAACAGCCCTTAGATCTAATTATTCTTTCTCCGATTTCCGGAGAAAATAATTACAAACCGAATCTCCTAAAATACATTCTACCCGATTAAAACTCGAAAATTAAACCCGGCACCCAAAATAAGCAATTTAAGGCAGTTTATTGAAAAATTGCAGTTTAGTCCCTAAACTATACAAAATTTGCAAACAGGTCCCTGGAGGGAA
>CANUEY010120330.1:0-77282 GCA_948099555.1 Croton setiger
TAACGGCAAATCTAACGGGATTATTACCTTAGGGTATTTTAGTCAATCCATTAAAATATGTGCTATTTTTTTAATTTTTAAAAATTTGTGCTATTTGATTTTTTTCAATGAAATAATATGCTATTTCATATAAATACCCTAGAAATTAATATTGATACAAATCGGGTAATTTTGCATAGGCCCATTACGGACTCGAGGAACGCGTGTCCTATTAATATAAACATATATTTACGACACGTCGTATATTTGCAGGACCCTCAGTTGAATTGACAATAAAAAGTTTTTGGCTTTCTGCAGTCTAACAGAGAACGACATCAGAGTTTATTTGCCGTCTGAAAATAAGGAGGGAAAAGCTTCTCCTCGACCTCCCAGTTAAAACCAAAACCGCCATTTTCATTTCTACTAATTCGGTAGTTCCTAATACAGCTCAACGAAGCAGAAGGAGATGAATTACGAGCAGAGACTCACTGCAGCCGCTACGATTATACTAAACGCCGACGCACGGGGCGATGACATTCCTCTAAACGTTGCAGAGGTTGGTATTACAGCGACGCTTAAACCTCACCAGGTGGAAGGTGTATCGTGGCTTGTACGAAGATATCTTCTCGGAGTCAACGTTATTCTCGGTATTCTTTTCTTCTCATTAGTTTTTTTAAGTTGGTTACTAGGAAACAAAAGTTGCCAGAAACATTAACCGTGGCGTTTTGTTTGCAGGAGATGAGGTACGTTTTCGGTTCTGAAATGCTCTTTTGCATAGGAGATGAATTTAATACCAAAAATTACAGTATCTAATTGCTACTGCTAATTTGTTTCATAGAATTCAATTAGCTCATTACTTTGTGTAGTGAATCTTAGTTAGTGATTGGCAGATGGGATTAGGGAAAACGCTGCAAGCTATTGCGTTCTTAAGTTATTTGAAATTTCAACAAAAGTCACCTGGACCATTTTGTAAGTTAAACGAAATCTGTTGTTGATTGATTGGATTTGAATTTTTTGTCATCTATTTGATTTTTTTTTAAATCAGAATTCAAAAGTGTTATTTGATATTTTCCTTTTTGTTCAAACATTTGCAGTGGTTTTGTGTCCTCTAAGCGTCACCGATGGCTGGGTCTCGGAGATCACTAACTTTGCTCCAGAACTAAAGGTCCTCAGATATGTCGGTGATAAAGAACACCGGCGCAGTCTTCGCAGGACAATGTATGAGCATGTAAAAGAACATTCCTCATTGACTGACGTAAGTTAAAAATCTTGCAATGCAACTTTACAAATTTAATCTCTACATAATTTTCTCATGGGTATACCTTTTTTTTAATCAGACATTTCTCTGCAATATAAAACTACGCCTTATCTTGTTTGACATATGGTTATAGGGATCATTGATGCCTTTTGATGTGTTGTTGACAACTTATGATATAGCATTGATGGATCAAGAATTCCTTTCTCAAATTCCTTGGCATTATGCAATAATTGATGAAGCTCAAAGACTTAAAAATCCTTCAAGTGTATGTCTAGTTATGATTTCATTTTATCCAGAGCCAATTTTTCTATTATGAACAATATTATCACTTATTAGAGCTAAACCTCAACAGGTTCTATATGATGTCCTTGAGGAGCGTTTTTTGATTCCAAGACGACTTCTGATGACTGGTACTCCTATTCAAAACAATCTCACTGAACTTTGGGCCTTAATGCATTTTTGTATGCCCTTAGTGTTTGGGACTCTGGAGCAGTTCCTTTCCACATTCAAAGAAGCTGGATATCTCACAACAGGTTCTCCTCTTAACTTTTTTGAGTTGGTTGTAGTACGTCAACTTCCAATTTATATGTTCATAGTTCAAGAGTTATGACTTTTAGATTCAAGTTTAGTACACCTGCATTTAAATCATGCAAATATTTGACTTCTAAGATTATTTAACAGAGTTTGGTGCAGAAAAGGTGAAGGGGCAATTTAAGACTTTGAAATGCATTTTGAAAGCCTTCATGCTTCGAAGAACAAAGTCCAAGCTTGCAGAGTGTGGCATCCTACTGCTTCCACCGCTCACTGAGGTTACTGTGTAAGTTTGTTGTGTTTCAGATATTAGATCATGTTATGTGATGCAGGACACGTGTCGTAGTGTCTCTTTGCTTAGAATTTGATTTCATATTTTTTCTTGATAATGACAGGGTGGCTCCACTGGTCAACCTCCAGAAGAGGGTCTATATGTCAATTCTGAGGAAAGAGCTTCCAAAACTACTTGCATTGTCTTCTACACCTTCCAGTCAACAGTCTCTACAGAATATTGTAAGTTCACTTCTCAATTTGGCCTCAAGCATCAATTTTTTCCTAGAGTGTTGCATTATTTGTTTTTAATTTTTTTTTTTTGCCTTGTGACTTCTAGGTAATACAGCTTCGTAAAGCATGTAGTCACCCTTACCTTTTTCCTGGTATTGAGCCTGAGCCCTTTGAAGAGGGTGAACACCTAGTACAGGTACACTGTGTATGTGGTATAGAAAGATAATGAATGGAGTTTGAACCAAGTGATGTATTCCCATATCTGTACAATGACCTAAATATAAGTCTTTATGTAAGAAAGAGGCAATAATAAGCTGCAGCTTAAGTTCCCATATTCCACTATTTTAAGGCCTTTTGCATTTACTTAATGTCATTGCAAGTCCATTTTACTGAGGGTAAGCTTAAATTCCAGGCTAGCGGAAAGCTTATAATTTTGGACCAACTACTTCAGAAACTACATGCTTCTGGACATCGGGTGCTTCTCTTTGCTCAGATGACCCATACACTTGACATTTTACAGGTATCCTATCCATAAAGTTCTGTTAATTCCTTAAGGTTGGTTAGACGTGTTGGTTTTCTTTTAAGAAAATTGTTAATTTTATATATTATGTGATTTAGGATTTTTTGGAGTTACGCAAGTATTCCTATGAGCGTCTTGATGGATCAGTCCGGGCTGAGGAACGGTTTGCTGCCATAAGAAGTTTTAGTGGGCAATCAGGGAAGTTGAATTCTGAAATTGACAAAACTAGTGCTTTTGTTTTCTTGATATCTACACGTGCTGGAGGAGTTGGCTTAAATCTTGTGGCTGCTGACACGGTGGGGTTTTTTCTGGAATTTCAGACGAATAATCTTTTGGTTTATGAACTCAGTAATATGGTTATTTAGCTGTATAGAGATGACATTGTTAAGGCTCTTCTTTCTCTTGCTTGCGCATAAATTTTATGACTTATGTAGTATTTGAGTCCACTTAAAATGATATATTTGAAGAGCTTATTTAATTGACTTATAAATGATTGCATGGCTAAAGTTTCAGAAGTTGCCATATTATTGCTTTAATAGTACTGGTTTGTGCCAGGGTTTTTTTTACAATAAGTGCCATATAATTTTTGACATTTCACTAATATTATGCACAGGTTATCTTCTATGAGCAAGATTGGAACCCCCAGGTTGACAAGCAGGCTTTACAGAGAGCACACCGGATTGGTCAAATGAATCATGTGTTGTCAATAAATTTGGTCACAAGGCAAACTGTGGAAGAGGTGAGACATGAGAGTTTGTATATCACTTGTTAATTGATGTCCTTTTTTAACTGTCGGACCTTCAATTATGTGGATGTAGGTTATCATGCGAAGGGCAGCAAAGAAACTGCAGCTTAGTCATAATGTTATAGGGGATGAAGTTATGGAACGAGAAGGAGTTGAAACAGGAATTGAAACCATTGATTTACAATCTATCGTATTTGGATTACATGTATTTGATCCTTCAGATATCAATACTGACAAATCAGATGAACCGAACATTTCTCAGTTGACTTCTATGGCTGAAAAAGTAATTGGAATGCACAATAATCGGAGATGGGAAAAGGATGATACTGCATATGAATTTAATCAAATTGATTCAAACAGCCATTTTGATGTTGTCAATGGGTGTCCTGCTTTAGTTGATTATAATCCTGGTCTTGATGAGGCGTCATATCTCTCATGGGTTGAGAAGTTCGATGAAGCATCAAAATCTAGTGACAACTGCTTCTTGGGTGTGTCAAAGAGAAAGAACTTACCTGAGGATAGGCATCTCAAAGTTGAGGGTGCAAGGAAGAAAGCAGAAGAGAAGAAGTTATCTAAGTGGGAATCTCTTGGATACCAATCATTGTCTATTCAAGATCCTGACAAAGATGTGGTTGGTAATGTATTGTCTGATTCTGGTTCTGTACAATTTGTTGCTGGAGATTGTACAGATCCAGCCAAAGCCTGCCCATCTGAGCCTACCATTATATTCAGGTATTCATTGTAGTGGAGATGCAAATGATTTGTTTCCGTTTTGCTAAGCCTATTTTCTAGCAGGATATAATTTGCTCTTGGTATGGATATCATGATTAATACAAGTTTCAGCTAAAATCTTGAGATGATTTTGAACATTCTTTTATATAGAAAATAGGTCGCACTAGTTTCCAAAAATTAATTTTTTTTTCTAGTAATAATCTATATTACTCTTAGCTTTGACTTGGATAGTAATTTGGCAGTTGTGTAGATGACTCTGGAAATTGGGGCCATGGAGGACTGTTTAATACACTGGCCAAGTTGTCGTCAAGTATCCCAATTGCTTATCAAAGAGCCCATGAATTTAAGGACCTACATCTTGGTGATCTCCATCTTATAAGAATAAATAGTGAGCTTTCTGTCATGCACATTAAAAGCGAATTGTCATCACAGAAATGTAGAATTTTTTGCATTGTGCAGTGTGGTATGGTATGCAAATATATGCTGTCTGGACCAACTGGAAAGTCCCTGCAAATACAGATTTTCTTGCTTCCTCATTTACTGCTGCTGAAAATTTCAATGTTCCATGCATATTGTATTTATTGCTAGTTTTGGTGTTGATGACAAACTATGATTTGTAGCCTATTCATCGTTGAATGTGATGAATGCGTACAGAAGCAAAATACAATTCCTATTAATCCGTAGTCTCTTGCTAAAAATATGTCGTGATGTGTAGTATTATGTAGTGTCTGATGTCTTTTCCTTCTATAATCCTTTAGTGCACATATTTGTCTCTTGCTTTATTTTGAATTTTTATTGCTTCCTTGCCTATGTATCCACACAGAGGACACAGGATGTGATTCTCCTCAGTGGGTGGCTTTGGCTGTTGTGCAATCGTATAATCCTAGGCGTAAAGTGCCCCGTAGCAATATCTCAATTCCTGACTTAGAGCATTGCCTATCCAAGGTTTCATTTGCAGCAGCTCATAATTCTGGTACAATGTTCTACTTTCTTTGGTTTCTAGTTGGACGATTTTGATTTGTTATTTTATCTTCTACCAGACAGCCTCTTGCAGGTGGCCAGCTGTTAACTTGAATCATATTTCTTATGTTTTTCTTTTTCATATATGTATTGATCAATGTATTTACGTCTGTTTTTCTGAAAAGCCTCAATCCACATGCCTCGTATTGGGTATCAAGATGAATCAAATCGGTCGCAGTGGTACACTGTGGAACGGCTTCTACGAAAATATGCTTCCATTTATGGAATAAAGATCTATGTGTATGTCGCCTATTTTTCAAGGAGAAAACCCCAAACTCATCTCCCTCTCTTCCTCTCTCTATCTATATATGCAAGCAAATTTATTCCATCTTCACAATTTTACAGGTATTATTACAAAGGATCATCTTGAAGCTTGAGGTAACTTTGTAAAGATGAATCAAACAGTTAGAAGCAGCTTCAGCATAGATGTAATATACTGTTAAGTTTTAATCAGATTATATGCTTCAATGGTCTGACACTTTTGTATAAATATATCATTTCTAACAAATTGCAGTAATACTTTTTGTTAGTGGGGGATTCGTGGATGAACTCCTAGACATCCCAAAACCATAGAGAGTTGCTATAGAAAAGGCTTAAGACAGGCATTAGATGAAAGTAAACTACGTCTGTGTTGTAAAAATCTGTGTTGAATGTCTTCAATTGCATGTCCTATTTTTTGGTTACATTTGTTTCATCAGTTATGATTCTTATAGATCCTTAGGCACACTGATCATAATTTAATATTTCTGTTTCTTTGACGAAATAGTTTAAGATGTTCTTGGAAATAGATCAGAAGTTGTGCATTATGTTTTACATGAAGTTTTCATTAAGTTATAATTAACCAATTACTGCAGATCGTAAGTTCTCACACGGAAAAGGCATTTATGTCATAATTTCTGCACGCAAGGCATTGTTGATGTTATTTCAGGACTACAACAGTACCCGTGATATCAGAATTCAGAAGGTGCAGGGGCTGAGAATAGCTTATAAACCGAAATGAGTTTGGGTTTATCATTAGAAAAATCTAGCAGGATTCACATTACATTCAGCACTTATTTAAGCATAATCAATAATGAAAACCAGATGGAGGACAGCAACAAGGTTTCCCGAAACTTTATTCCTTGTAACTACTACATAACTTCAGTTTAGTTGATGCTGGAACAAGTAAAATTAAGAACACAAATGTTAGTTCGACTAGCATTATATTACTTATCATGTAAGAAAGAAAAGTGCAAGTGATTAGAGAACTTACTTCTGACAGTTTGTGTTCTTGGAGATGGGAATATTTGTCACAACTCCACATTTCTGAGGAAGTGTGGAGGCAGCATCTTCCTTAATTGAGAAGTGAGATGCAGCAGCTTTGACACAGGCACAGGCAGCTCGCTTACTGGCGGTGGTTGGAGCGCTGGCAACCAAATTCTTGACTCCAGCACAACATGAAGGTGATGGAGAAGTGCCTGTTCCAGTCAGATAAGTCATGCAAGGTGCCAAAGACGAAGTCACTTGGCCACAATCCACAGCCTCTCCTTTCATTAGCATGAATTGAACAATAGCTACAGCAACCAAAACAGCTACTACTGCCTTCATTTTTGCTACTACTCGGAGACTGTAAGAGAATTGCTTGATATACTGTTTCTGTGAGCGAGCTGGATGAGCTATATCAAGGTCTGTTATTTATAGCCTCTTCAAAGATAATAAAGATAAGAATGTGGGTCCTGGACTGATGTAGAAGAAGCATAACAAATAACAATACGGATTATTTGGTTACATTATTTTGGTTTCTTCTCTACTTCGAAAATTGGAACTCCATTTGCTTTTGCTCAACTTTTTAACCGTAAAAGAAAGAGGATGAGCTTCTGGAGGATATTGGGCTGGGTTGAAATTTTTGGCCCATATGAACTTTATGGCCCATGGTTTGTGGGCTATGAACAGTTGAACACCGTTTTCTCCATCCATTGCTTGAAAGTTGAAACTGTGTCCTTATTACATTGCCTGCGGTCAGTCCTTAAACGCAGAAAGACGGTATCCATGAGTCCCATTTCTACTTCTCAGACTAGGGCTCTGCATTTTTTTGCTAGGCGGTTTTCTAATCTCAACTTTCAACGGCTTTTCGTCGTTCTCAGGTACTATTCTCGAGAAATCAAGAACAATGACGATGAAGAAACGGAGGCTAGTGTTAAACCAAGACTCTGCGATAAATACAGGAAAGCTACATCCATGGCGCGACTCATCAACTCCAAGTCATGGTCGACTGAGCTCGAGTCTTCCCTCTCATCTATTTCTACTTCTTTTTCTAAAACCACAGTTTTTCAATTACTTCGCCTTATCAAAGACCCAACAAAAGCGCTTCAATTTTTTAATTGGGTTTCTCAAATGGGTTTCAATCACAATGATCAATCCTATTTCTTGATGCTAGAAATCTTGGGTCGTTCCCGGAGTCTCAATGTAGCGCGTAATTTCATGTTTTCCATTAAACGAAGGTCTAATGGGACGGTTAAGCTTGAAGATAGGTTCTTTAATAGCTTAATCAGAAGTTATGGTCGAGCTGGGTTGTTTGATGAGTCTGTTAAGATTTTTAATTTGATGAAATGTGATGGAGTTTCTCCTTCTGCTGTTACATTCAACAGTCTCTTGCTGATTTTACTTAAACGTGGAAGGACCAATATGGCCAAGAGCCTGTTCGACGAAATGCTCAGTACGTATGGTGTTACTCCTGATACGTATACATTTAACATTTTGATTAGAGGGTTCTGTAAGAATTCAATGGTTGATGATGGATTTAGATTTTTCAAGAAAATGGAGAGTTTTAAATGTGATCCTGATATTGTGACTTATAATACGCTTGTTGATGGGTTGTGTAGAGCAGGGAAGGTTAAGATCGCACATAATGTGGTTAAGGGGATGGTCAAGAGAAGTGAAGATTTGAATCCTAATGTTGTTACTTATACCACATTGATTAGAGGATATTGTATGAAGAAAGAGATTGATGAGGCTTTGGTTGTTTTTGAAGAGATGGTGGATAAAGGATTGAAACCAAATGAAGTCACTTATAACACACTCATCAAAGGTCTTTGTGAAGTTCAAATGATGGATAAGATCAAAGATATTTTGAACAACGCCTCCAAGGTTGGAGGATTTTCTCCTGATACTTGTACTTTTAATACATTGATGAATGCACATTGTAATGCTAGGAATTTGGATGAGGCCTTGAAGGTTTTTGAGAAGATGACAGAGCTAAAGGTCCAACCAGACTCTGCTTCATACAGTGTTCTGATAAGGAACTTGTGTCAGATAGGGGATTTTGAGAGGGCAGAGAAATTGTTTGATGAGCTGCTAAAGAAGGATATTTTATTGAGAAATGATGGTTCAAAACCCCTTGTTGCAGCATACAAGTCTATTTTTCAATTTTTGTGTGAAAACGGGAAGACCAAGAAGGCAGACAGGTTGTTTATGCAGCTAATGAAAAGGGGGACACAAGATCCTGTCTGTTTCAAGATTTTGATAATGGGGCACTGTAAGGAAGGTACATTTGAAGCCGGGTATAAGCTCTTGGTTTTAATGTTAAGAAGAAATTTCGATCCTGATTTTGAGATCTATCAGTCATTGATTGATGGTTTGTTGCATAAGGATGAGCCTGTTGTTGCTTACCAGACTCTAGAGAAGATGCTAAAGAGCTCCCTTGTCCCTGCAACTTCAGTGTTCCACTCTATACTTGCAGGACTTTTGAAAAAGAGCTGTGCCCGTGAATCAGCTAGCTTTGTAGAGTTAATGTTGCGGGGTAAAATTAGACAAAATGTTTCCCTCTCTACGCATACTGTGAGATTACTCTTTAGCGAAGGACTGCGGGATAAAGCATTTCAGATTGTCGGTTTACTTCATAATGAGGGGTATGTGGTTGACATGGAAGAATTGATTAATTTCCTTTCTCAGAGCAGAAAGTTACTAGAGGCACACAAAATGATGCTATTCTGTTTGGAGAATGATCATAATATTGATTTTGAAATGTGCAACACAGTACTTGAAGGCCTTTGTAAAAAGAAAAAGCTTTCAGAAGCTTTTGGATTGTACTATCAATTGGTGGAAAAAGGCAATCATCGACAGCTGAGCTGCCTGGGAAAGTTGAGAGCTGCCTTGGAAGCTGCTGGAAGATCAGAGGAAGTAGAGTTTCTATCTAAGAGGATGCCGCATGAGAAGCAGTAAAGTTTCTAAGAGGAGGCTAATTGAGAAACAGTCAAAAAATTTTCAGAAATTAGCTTCAAGGTGCATGGGCCTCTGATCTCTAAGGTCTAATTGCATCAGTCAAGTGCAAAAGTTCAACTAAATATGGTTTTCCATATTAGAATTTCATTGGCATCAGAAACGGTGAGAACTTTGGGAGTGCTCTGTCCAATCATCTCTCTTATGCAAGTTTATGAATGTGCCATCAGTGAGTCATTGTATTCTGGCTTAAATGCATTGCTAGTTGGTGGAGGAAGCCCTTCAAATAAACTTGTTTGCTTATTTTGGCCATGTAAGTATTGTTATCCTTCTAATATATCATAAAGTGAGAATGCATCTAGATGTCTGTTAATCTATTTTTTTTTTCCTGTGTGACAAAGCCTTATACAACTGCTATACTTGTAGAAAAATCACTATAATTATTTTGAATATTGGCCTTGTGATTTGCTCTATGTGCACATGTCATGTTATGACGTATTGTCTCATGCTCTGCTGGTATTTGAATGAATCTTTAACAATGCCGTTGCATGGCCCTGACATCTTCTTGGACAACTTGGTATTTTGAAGCAGACAGACTATTTCACAGCCTTTCCTCGTTTAATGTGAAATTATGGAGATATTTTCAATGTTAAAGTTTTCATTTTTCTCTTTAATGAAACTATGTGATAAAATAGATTTTTGATATCGGTGCATGCCTTCTTCTCATATATGCCATTTTTAACAACCCTAACCTGCAGTTGCTTGGAGATCAGAAACAGGGAATTTGGTGGCAAGTTTAATTTGTTTGGTATTGAATTTGGCTACTGTCATATTTAGTACAGAATTTAACTAAGCAAATTCTTAGGATGTCAGTCTTTTAACATGCCTTTCTTCAAATTTTTTGCAGCAAAAGAAGGTAAGTGAAAATTGGGCCACCTGTATTATAAAATGGTTTTATAAAG
Organism: Croton setiger; assembly: GCA_948099555.1. NCBI lineage: Eukaryota > Viridiplantae > Streptophyta > Magnoliopsida > Malpighiales > Euphorbiaceae > Croton > Croton setiger. Next base: position 10,449 of record CANUEY010120330.1, read on the forward strand.
GCAGATTAATGGGAGAAAAATAAAGGGCAGGAAAAGATTGTTACCCTTTATTGAAGGACTCATGCTTCCAACCACAAACACCCAAAAGTTACCAAACCCAATATACATTTTCTTATTTTTCATGCCTGTCTTGCTTGGCACCAACCTCTCCCCAAGTAAAGCTGAACTTTTATATATACTCTTATTTCTCACCATTTTCCCAACAGGTCATCTTTTTAGCAAACTATATTCTAGTTAGACGAGTTGACAATGACCAAAACCGACAGTAACAGTAGGTCAGGGTGCTCTTCTGTCACCACTAAGCGTTCTCCTACCCCAGGGAAGGCAACGATACTTGCAATTGGCAAAGCCTTCCCTAAACAACTTATTCCCCAGGAATGCCTTGTTGAGGGATTTATCCGAGACACCAAATGCGAAGATGTCTCCATCAAGGAAAAATTGGAGCGACTCTGTAAGTGAAATAGTAATTTCTATCAATACTTTTTTTTTTTAGGAATTTATATCAATGTTTACTACTACGTTTTATTTTTTTAAATGAAGAAACAGTAAATTATTTCTTTCTTTTTTTTTTTTTTAATTTGGTAGGTAAAACTACTACTGTGAAGACAAGATACACAGTTATGTCACCAGAAATTCTGGACAAATATCCTGAACTTGTAACTGAAGGCTCACCAACAATCAAACAAAGGCTTGAAGTAGCAAATCCAGCTGTTGTCGAGATGGCGACGCAAGCAAGCGTTGCTTGCATGAAGGAATGGGGAAGGCCAGCAGAAGCTATAACTCATATTGTCTATGTCTCTTCCAGTGAAATACGCCTACCGGGTGGCGACCTTTATCTGGCTACTCAACTAGGCTTAAGAAGTGATGTAAGTCGAGTTATGCTATACTTCTTAGGCTGTTATGGTGGTGTTACTGGCCTTAGGGTTGCTAAAGACATAGCTGAAAACAATCCAGGAAGCCGAGTTCTATTAACTACTTCTGAAACTACTATACTTGGTTTTCGCCCACCAAGCAAAGCTCGCCCTTATGATCTTGTTGGGGCTGCTCTTTTTGGTGATGGAGCTGCAGCTGTTATAATTGGAGCCAACCCTATAGCAGATAAGGAGCGTCCGTTCATGGAGCTGAACTATGCAGTTCAGCAATTATTACCTGATACACAAAATGTCATCGATGGACGCCTTTCTGAAGAGGGTATAAATTTCAAACTTGGAAGAGACTTGCCTCAAAAGATTGAAGATAACATAGAAGAATTCTGCAAGAAACTTATGTACAAGGCTGGATTAACTGAGTTCAATGATTTGTTCTGGGCTGTTCATCCAGGTGGTCCTGCCATACTTAACCGGCTTGAGAGCACCCTGAAGCTATACCCAGAAAAGTTACAGTGCAGCAGAAGGGCTTTAATGGACTATGGAAATGTTAGCAGCAACACTGTGTTCTATGTTATGGAATACATGAGAGAAGAACTGAAGCGAGATGGGGGCAAAGAATGGGGACTCGCCTTAGCTTTTGGACCAGGAATTACATTTGAAGGCATTCTTCTTCGCAGCTTGTGATCGATCACTTCCTGCACTAGCAGCTATAGTTTACTTGCTGTTCTTGTTTCTTTTTTTATTTTTTTATTTTCATGAATTGTTTTCCAATTTCTCAGAAATACTATTGCTGCATTTTGAAAGTTCCATGAAGAATGGACGACCCCTTTACTGCTTAGCAGATTTATAGTTGCAATTACTGTCAAATTGTTTTTAACCTATGCAGCCTAAATTATGTGTTTTTTATACTATTTTATGCATAAAATGTATTTTCTAAGCATAAACTTTTAGTTACAGTAACTAAGGTGGATCAGTCTCACCCTCCAATTCCACCATCACCGGAGCATTCATAATGATTTGAAGAGCACGGTTCCCAATATTCTTGCTCCCTCATATTTCGTCATATAGTTTGACGTTTTACGAGGTCGTTCTACAGGTTCCTCATTATCTTCTTTATCCTCAGTCTCGATGGGTTCTCCAGTAGCATCTTCATTGTTGTTGTTATCAACTTCCTCTTCAACATCATCTTCTAGCTCAGGCTCCATAGGCTCGTCTTCGTACCCAACCATTTCATCCCCATAGATTATCTTCCGCCATGGTTGATTGATTTTCAGTAGCTCTGTGCCAAATTGCCAAATACTTAGCTAGGAGGAGGACAGGTCGTAGCGAAAAAATAAACCTAATTAAATAACCTTTAAGCTTCTTTATTGGCTATATATATAGTTATAAAAGTTTACGGGCCAAATAGCCCAAAATTTGGACCGGGTTTTATATTTATAGCCCAAATCTGTTGAAAACGACGTAGTCTTTTATTTCATTTCACCGCCAAGTATTTTTGCCTTACCGTTTCAGGTTTCTGATTCGATTCGTCTCTCAAATTCTGGAGAAAAGTATGAATTTTAAACCCTAATACAGGATTTCTATTCCATTGTCATTTCCCTGATTTAATTTTTCTTAATTTTCCGATTTAATGTTTTTTCATCTGACAAATCGTCGATATTCCCAATGAATTTATCTGGAATGAAATAAAGGTTTTACTTTCGCCTAGCAATTTGATTTTACTTTTTTCTTTGCATTTAATTTCCTGGATTGTCAATTTACTGATCTATTGTGTATCGGCAATACATGTAGGGTGTACTGCAATAGAAAAGCAATTCTTAGCAATATTGTAAGAATATAAAAGGCAGAATTGAACGATCTTAATCTTTTGCTTTTCACAAGATTGAAGAAAAGTTCATTTTTTCTGCGCATATTCGTCTGAAAGCTACTTGGTATTGCTTTTGCATAACTTCTCTTGCAAGAAGTTGTGATGGGGGAAGCTGGAAGGCCTAGAGCAAATAGAGAATCAAGCACACCATTTGTGGTAAGTATTTGCGTTTTTATTCTGCTGGGGCGTTTTGTATTCATTGATAAATGATTAATGATAGTTATGCCACCTGTATGGTTATTTGATTGTTTTCGGTTGGTGAAAATGGGATAAATTGCTTGAAAGCATAAATAGTTATGTAATTGTCTAGAGAGTAACATTTCCTTTCTGCTTTTTTCAGGCGCAGAATAATGGTCTAGGGGATGATAGGCTCATTCCTCCACTGTTTAACTCTGTACCTCTACCAGCTCTCAATGAAGCTGCATCTTATCTTGCTCAAACGACTTCATTACTAACTCGCTGTTTCACAGATTACTCTGGTAAACCATCATTTTACTTAGTTGGATCTCTCTATTGTTAGTATAAAAGTGATATAAAATCCTCTCTTATTTATTTATAAAACTCTTGCAACATGTCTAATTAATTGCCCATCCACCTTGCATGATGGATATTTGTCATCTGTCAAAGTTTAATCATCACTTTCATTTGTTTACGCTCATAACCAGATGAGTTTGGATTGTTATGTAAAGTTGGCATCATACAAGAGTTGCATAGTTTTTAAACAGTCAAAGAACTTGTGAAGAATTTATAAGGAAGTATTTTCATGTCTGCACAACTGATGTTGTGAGGCCCTAGTTTTTCCATTTCATTTCAAAACTTTGTTTTACTACTTGATCCTCAAGATTTATTCAATTTTACATTTTTCTTATTTTTTTGTAATGCAGTAGTCTTTGTTTGGTTGAAGATGTAATTTCAATATTTTTATCATTTCTTTTATTCTATGCTACCTTCTCAATATGCTTAATGTTTTTATTCAGGATGTATTTTGCATAACTTTGATTAGAGTTATTTGAAAATATTGCAGTGGAATATTCTCCTAGACATTCTGAAAATGCAGTTACACATGCACAGGAATTAGTAACATTTTCTCCTGTACAAAGTGAGGAATTGCTGGATGGTGAATCGGCATCTTCACTTCAAGACCATTCAAGAATTCCTGAAGCATCTACATCCACTGCTGCTACCCCTCCTGTCCATGATGAAGTAACAAGAACCCCTCCAGATGGCCCATCTCAACATAATAATGTGATTGTACCATCAAATAATGGTGGCCAAACCGGAATTTCCATTTTTCAAGGGTATTGATTTTCTTCATTGCTTAGGAAGATTTTTGACATGATAAATAGGTATTAAGAATTGGGGTATTAGCATTTGAGTTTTATCTATCATGATATTGTGGTTACCGGTTAGAAAACTTGTGATCCTGAATAATGTTCAGATTTTGTTGCATGGAAATTAGGCACCCAAAGTTAATTATAAAATTAAGATACAACAATCTTCTATTGTTCTGGTTGGTGATGGTTCAAAGAAAAAGAATAACATTTGTTGATTCATTTATTGCTAATTTTGTCTTTCAAATTTGAATCATCTTATGCTTACCTACAGCCTAATTGAACGAGCACGGAGGACTGTTCGTGGATCTGGCGATGATATAGGATGGATGCAATGCGCTTCATGGATGCCTCCGGTTGAAGATGGAACTGGAAGGTTTATTGAAATTCTTGATAATATAAGGTACATGAGCATCTCTACATCTTTATTATACTGCTAGCTTTTTGAAGGTACATGAGCATCTCTGCATATGCTGCTGGTTTTTTCTTTTTTCTCCATGTGCTTTGATGTTCTATGAAGAGTAGAATGTTCTGTAATATGTCACGGGTTTATTTATAAACATTGCTACAAATATGCTGATATTTTTAATATGCGCATTTATGTGATCTCAGTGTTCATGTATCTTCTGAAATAATAAAATTTCTAGGAATAAAAAATTATTATTTTGATTTGTTAGGCCTTTTACTAATATAAAAGATATTTCTAAATGCTATAGTGATTTATTACAAATGCTTGCTGAGAGGAAGGACTATGGTGCTCGTGTATGGTGAGAGAGAGAGAGACTATGTTCTGACTTGGAAATTGGGTGGAGCACATGACCCAACCTATTTTTAAATGGATATTCTTAGAGGAATCTCTACTCACTAATTTTAATGTGAATTGAATTCTGAAGTATTGTGCATACATTCATCTATTTTCCATTAATTATTATTTAATTCTCCTTCTTACTTCTTTGAAAAGAGTTATATATATTTATATGTGTTAATTATTGTAGTTTTCTGCTAATTATTCAGCGAAATTTTTATTTTCAGGCATGGTCTGCACAAATTGCCAAATTCTATGGTTTATTTGTTGGTTCCAGGTACCAATTTTTCATGGTTGAATTGCTAAAAAAAATTTCTCCATCCTCTGCCTGTATCATATGCATTAGAATTACATTTATTTTAATAACTACATGACTAGATAAATGTAATTATCATGAGCTAGGATCTAAACATTTTTATTATGGTTAAATGTCTTGTTCTAGGGCATGGTGTTGCAGTTCTCAATTGCCAATTATATAATTCTGGTTTCTTCCTTTTTGTTATTAGAGACTGGTTTTATATTTTTTGTTTGTTTGACAGGTCTTTTCAGTAATCACGGACCACTTTATTTTGTCAATACAAAAGCATGTTTCTCTAAGATGGGTCTAACTTGTCACATTGCAAAGATACACAGTGAGGTACATCTATGTGGAGCATAATCCTTCCTTTTATAGTGCGTTTTCATATCTCTCTTCACTAAGGTTTTTGGTGGTTCTTTATCCAGGCTTCAGTTGAGAAAAATGCTAGGGAGATAAAAGATTACATTGAAGAGATCTACTGGGGTTCAAATAAACGCATCATGCTTTTAGGACATAGTAAAGGAGGAATAGATGCAGCTGCTGCTTTATCATTGTATTGGTCTGATTTGAAGGATAAGGTCGCTGGATTGGCATTAGCCCAAAGTCCATATGGTGGTAGCCCGATAGCTTCTGATATTTTACGTGAAGGACAGCTTGGTGATTATGTTAATGTGAGGAAGCTTATGGAGATTATAATATGTAAAGTACTTAAGGTAAGCATAAATTTTTGTTTGTCATATCCGAAAGATTCTCCTGGCTTGTAGTATATTGTCATAGAATATTGGATATTTGACTATCTTACCCTTACTGTTTGCATTTCCAATTCTCTTTTTTCGTTAAATTTAAGGGTAAAAATAGAAAATGTCAGGAATTAATATACATTAAGATTCGTAAAGAGGCCTATATATGTAGACATCTGAAAATGGAAAGTAGAAGTATATTTGTACGCGGAAAGAGTACATATGGTTTTCCTGTTTGGGCATATCATACTTGGGTTCTAAGAGTTATACAAATTCTTGTTTAATCTGTTGAGATATTGTAGGGTGATATGCAAGCTTTAGAAGACTTGACGTACGAGAGGAGGAAGGAATTCTTGATGAATCACCATTTACCAAAAGAACTTCCTGTTGTATCTTTCAATACAGAAGCAGGGATAAGCCCTGCAGTTCTAGCCACACTTTCTCATGTTTCTCATGCAGAGTTACCACTTGTTGGTGAACCAGCAAAACTCCCTGTGGTAATGCCTCTTGGTGCTGCAATGGCAGCTTGTGCCCAGTTGCTGCAAATCAGGTATGGTGAAAAGAGTGATGGACTTGTGACGTGTCGTGATGCAGAAGTTCCTGGGTCCGTTGTAGTGCACCCGAAACGTAAATTAGACCATGCTTGGATGGTTTACTCATCGTTGAACGACGACCTATCTGAAGGAGATGCTTCTCAAGTGTGTGAAGCTTTATTGACATTGCTTGTTGAAGTTGGCCAAAAGAAGAGACATGAACTTGCCAAGAAAGATGAGTAAGCGAGCTTCCTGAGGCCATTTAAGACTGTAAATAATTTTAGAATTCTAATAATTAATTAAAAATGATAAAATTGTAACCTTTTTATGTTTCCCATTTCTTGATTGTTTTGCAGTATATTATGTATATTTCTTGTTGTTCCTTTTGCTCATGAAGCCAAAACACTGTTGAATAATTTTTTTTTTTTAAAATATTTATTTTTATTAATAACCTTATTTAATTATATCGATGGTAATTATTAACAATATGATTATTAAAAATAAATATTCCGCTCATCATGCGGTCAAAAATTTAATACGTTATATATTATTTAAACAAATTAATTTGACCCAAATTATTACTTCCATTTATTACCAACCTCTTAGATGTTAAAAGGCACTAAAAGAATCAAATTTGTCATCTACGAAAATGGAAGAAAAATATATTAAAATTCAATTTAGCCAAAAAAAAAATAAATAGCCGAATTGACTAAAGTATAATAACAATAATAGAAAGAAAATCCAAAAACACCAAAACAAAAAACACTTACCACCTATTTGCACCCTCAACCAATAGTATATTTCCACGTCATGGAAGACACTATTATTGTTAGTTCTGAGTTGGCAGCTATTCATGTACTTTGTGTCCCCTACCAGTAACTCTATCATAAACTTCATATATTGCATTTAATACCCAAATTACCCTTCTAACACCCACGGAATTTCATGCACTTATGCCAACTGCTTTTTTTTCTTTTCTCGAAGAAGCTCTCTATTGTAGACAGGGATCAGTGCTGTTTTAGAGAGCGAACGCTAGAGATGGAGGGAGGAAGGGGCCGAGCTCTTTAAGGAAGACAATTATATGAACCTTTGAGAAGAGTGGGTTTCGAATATTAGGATTTGGAGCAAGAAAGGAGGAATTTTTTTTTTTTTGTGGGGTTTATAGGGTTTCGAGAAGTTAATTTTTCTATAGTTTGATAGATTGAATTGATTACATATTTTTTTCGGTTTCTTTCCCTTTGATCGTGTTGAAATTTAGCGCGTACTGATGTGACCAAAGCTGCTGTCGGTTGGGAGTTAGGGTTTCAATGGGGAGCACCGGCGAACCTGATAGAAAACGGCGTCATTTCAGCTCCGTGTCTCCCACGGCTGCCATGGCTAAGAAGCAGCCATTTTCACAACACTCGGAGGATAAAAAGGTGTTAGCTTTGTGTTTTCTTATTGTGTTTATAGTTTTTCCAAATAAGAATTTTGTAGGCTTTTGTTTTTAGGGTTTCCTGGTTTTCCTTTGCCCAATTTCTGAAATTACATGCCTTTGATGATTGGCTCACTCCTTAAAATAATGTTCCCTTTCAATAGGAAGCAGTACTGTGTGGTTTCATTTACTTTTACATGTTGGTGTTTATTATTTATCATTTAGTTCAATATTTTGATGTTAAACTGTTTCATTCTCCTTTATTGAATGATTGGGGATGACTGAATTTTGGAAAGTAGTTCTAAATTAAATGCTTGAAGAAGTGATGAAGTTATCTATTATGTTGGTGATTTCCAATACTTTGGTTGCCAAGAATGTAGTGTTATTATTTTGTGCTTATACTTTATCTTTCTCTGATGTAGCTTGATACTGCTGTTCTTCAATTTCAAAATCAAAAGCTCGTGCAAAAGCTTGAAGCTCAGAAGGTTGAGTATTCTGCTTTAGTGAATAAACTATCACAATTGAAGGAGAGGCAGCAACCTTATGCTTCCACGTTAAAAGCTGTTAATAAGTCTTGGGAAGTGGTAATTTGTCTGTTGTCATTACCTCTGTTGCATTTTTTTCCTGTATTTTATATTCTAGATACATGCATCTCTTATTGAAAGGAAAATAAGCATGTGTTATCTTTTTGATTTATACTTACGGTATTGGATATTACTATCTGAGAAATTGGCTTCATGTTTTTACCATAGCTGGTTACTGACTTGGAATCACATTCGAACCGCACAAAAGAGTCTAGCGTTGGGCAAGACACTGGACACTTATCAGTTGCTAAGGGTGAGCATCTACATATTTTTTCATTACTTTTTACCTTCAAGTTCCTCCTTAATTCTGTGGGCCTTGAAAATGAAGTTTTGAAAATGATGTTAAGCTTCGATTCAGTTCGAGCCCTTGATTTTTCTACTGGTTCATAAGATTGACTAACCCTACATTCCCTCTTTCCTTTTGAGATTGTAAACATGGCATGTGCTAGGAATCAAACCTTTTTTATGCACTAATGCATGGTGTCTTTAGTTAGGGGTTCTTGGCTGTGTAACAGCATTTAGTTGGATCTGTGTTACTTATATGTAATAGTCATGGGACTTGTTTAATTGTAAACAACCTTGAATGCGAATAGCTTGTGAGATCCTAGAAACAGTACTTCCTCACTTATTTTCATTCTCTCAGTTGATATTAAAGTTATATAGTATCCAGGAAAACTTGATGAGGGGAAGTTTAAATGAATGTTCTCTTGGTATTTGATTAAATGTGTCAATTAAAATGTACGTGGAGTTGCGGTTTTGTATTGATTGGGAGTGTATTGAAGCATATTGCATTTTCTGATAGGTGTGTTTCAAATTACTTGTCAGATGGGGTTTCATCCTCTTTTGAGGATGCTTTTTTAAGCCGTCTTGTACAAACTGGTGCAACTGAAACTTCCTCCACAAATGACTCCATTGATCAGATGAAAGTAGAAAAAGAGAAAGCTTCTGAAAAAATCAAGGATATCTTATGCAATGTAGTGGCTGCAATCAATAGCATTTGGCATCAAAAGGATGGATTGCGTGCAGCTGTTTCAAAAGAGATGCTAGTTGATGGTAGGTGTTTGCTTTGTGCCTTTGCCTGATATATGCCATATGCTGCTTCCTTTGGTTTTTCTCTTGGTATTTGATTTTATTTGTGCTGCTTTGTTAGGTCCATGCAGGCAAAAGGAATCTTGTGAGCTAGAGGCAGAGGTTAGGAATTTGAGAATAGAACTAACTGAACTTCATTTAGAGCATAAAACCTCTGCAAGGGAATTGCAGAAGCATAGAGACCTTGATGCAAAAAGTAAAGCTGATCTTAAGCGCCTGAAAGGTAACATTAGTCTAGTGTCAAGACCCTGCTGCAAGTTTTCACCCTTGTGTAAAGTAATGCAAGTACCCCATTTAAGATGCTGTACCCTGATGCATTCACCCTTATGTGTTTAGAGTTTATTGATTTATGCATGTTTACTAATATGAAGATGCATATTTATAATTTACATCCTCATTGGTGAGCATAACTTTTGCCAAATGGTGTAATTTCTCATGTTCTTTAGTTACTTATGATCTTTTTGGCATTCTCCTGAGTCCTGGCTGATATGAGTGCCTTTACTTGGTTAGTATGTGATTGTGCGTATTTGTTTTTTAGAAGTTATTGTTTTTCTCAAACATCAACATGATTTCTTTTTATAACTAACTGTGCAATTTGTCTCTCATCTTAAATGCTTAACCAGTGTAGTTTAAACTGTTTATATAATTAATTTGTTTTTCTAACATTGGAACTATCCAAATTTTGAAATGTGGGTTGGACATTACTATAGGTCTGATTAATGGAAATTCATTTCTTTTAAGGTTGACTTTTTTTTTCTGGTTTGTTTTTCAAAGGGGAGCTGGAGAGTGCTCTTTCAGAATTAGAAGAGAGTAATTCTCAATTGGCAACTCTTAAAGCAGAAAAAGATGTGACAAGAGGGGCATTTTTTCCTGTTCTAAACCTTGGAAGCAAGCCTGTTGGTGCTGATAGGACCAAGGATAAACAAAAGAATCTGCAAGAAATGGAGTCGGCTCTGAAAAGCCTTCAAGTAAGTTGAGTTTCCCATCATGTTTTCATCTGTGAGCTGCTTGACATGATAGAGTTGCCATTTTAATCAATTTGAGCTTCACAGGATCAAGCTGCTTCCCGATTGCTGGAGTTGAAAAATCTTCACAATGAAAGGATTAAAATATTGAAGCAATTATCTAATCTTCAGGTTATTTTTTATTTTTTAGATATTACCATTGTTTATGTCAGTGTGTGAAAGTGGTCAGAGTTTTTCTGAACAATAATCTAATAATTACACCCTTGCTTTTTCGGTAATTCAAGTGGTGTTTTTTTTTTTTTTCCAGAACTCGTTGAAGAATGTAAAATGTATTTCTTCGTCTCATGTCTTCCTTTTGGTCAAAGATCAACTAGAAAAGTCAAAATCTGAAGTTCTCCAGTATCAGACATTGTACAAGAAACTACAGGTTGTAACTGGTCGGTAGTTTCATTTATGCCTTAGACTGTCGTTTTCTTTGCAGAGATATGGTCTGACACTAATTTTACTCGCCTCTCTTTGAATTACAGGTTGAGAGGGATAGTCTTGTTTGGAGGGAGAAAGAATTGGGCATAAAAAATGACTTGGTTGAAGTTTTTCGAAGATCTTCTGCAGTTGTGGAGTCCAGGATTTCTGATTTAGGTTTGGAGATACAGAGATTGATCAAGGAGAGAAATATGATTGAGACTAAGCTGGAAGAGGCATCAAGAGAACCTGGTAACTTGACTAACTTCTGGATGCTTTCACATATTCATCTCGCAGCAATACTGTCTTTTTACTTGTTACTTGTTTTATGCTTATTATTGCCTGGCAATGTTACTCTGTTTCAGGAAGAAAGGAAATCATTGCTGAATTTAAAGCATTGGTTTCATCATTCTCTGAGGAAATGGGGAACATGCAACGTCAGTTGAGTGATTACAAAGAAGGTGCTTCTGATATTCATTCTTTGCGGGCTGATGTGCAGTCTCTTTCTACTGTTCTTGATCGGAAGGTGGGTGTTTGACATGGTGTGCATGGTCTTATTTGGATTATTCTCTTCAGTTAAGAGGTTAAAGCTTTGTTTTCTGGTGCAGGTGAAAGATTGTGAAAGTCTGTCCGCTAGATCTAAAAACCAAGTAGCCGAGATACAAAAGTTGAAGTCAGTGGTATGTTGGATTAGACTCCTACATGTTTTTTTAATTAGGTTATACACATTTGGGGTGATTTCTATGCTATTTTTTTACAAGAATCATAGACTGTCATCTTGAGATGTCTAATATGTTTTGGACTGCCTTCATGTTTAATATTTTTTTTCTTGGTAACGGGCCATTTTCTCATTTGTCGATCTTTTGGCATAAAAGAATTATGTTTTCTCCCTGTTTTGCTTATTTCCATGTTTTCTTATATGCTACACTATTCTAGCTATTTTCATGTTGTGCCACTGCCATGCAAGTAAGAGACTGTCTTATTTAACGTTTGTTCTCCCGTTGTATTTTTGGTTTGAAAGTATATCTTGGTGTCAAAGATTGTTAATTTCTTTCTACATCCAGCAAGTGAATGCAGATTTTACATCTTCATTGCGAAGGGAGTTGTGGAAAACTTGCATCATGGATAGTAGCATCCAAAGTTTACCTTGAGAATGCATGTGAGAGATTTTGCATTTTCCTTCTCACTGTTTCTCTGCAACTTTTGATAATTGAAAGGATTGTAATTTGTAAAGAATTATTCATTGCTATTTTTATTTTGTTGATGCCATGGAATTTTTTTGTTTCCTATACTCTGGGTACCTCATCGTGTTTTGACCATTTTATTATTTAAAGAAATTAAGAAAGATCTGGTTTGGCATTTCAATATGATGCATTTGAATTTATTTTGAACCATAGTATTGACATGGTCTTCATTCATGATCCGTTCATTAGTAGTTTTCCCACTGAAGAGAAGTGTGGTGAATTTTGAAGACATTGCTTCTCGCTCCATTTAATCACTTGTTTTAATTCTAACTCGAAATTTAAGGCCAGGTAATCTATAAACATTCAGTTCTATTTAAGCATGCTTGGTTTACTTAACGAAGCATCAATTTCCCATCCTTGAAATCATGTTTACCTTTCAAAAGAGGGAGAGATATGGTAATTTTTTTAGCTGCTGAGCTCACCATCTTACCAGAAAGGGTTAAAATTGTTTGGTTACAATTCAATTGGAAACTCATCCTTGTATATAAAAACTCTTGTTTCTCTTTTGGGGATATAATTTACCCCCGCTTTTGGTTGCAGGTCCAAGATCTGAAGGAAAGTGACTTGGAGTTGAAGTTGATTATTGAAATGTTTAGACGTGAATCCACTTATTCAAGGTTTGGATTTTGTTACTGCTTTCCTATAAGAGATCAATAAATTATATCTGACTAGATTATAGATACTTGTTTTTCCATCGGCCTTCATGTTACGGTTTTTGTTATATATAAAACTATAGAGCTTCATTTCAAGTGGCTGTCCAACTCTTTCTACAAGTCAATTTTTTCTTTAACCATCACTCTATCATCATGATAAAGTATTCCATCATCCAATTGTTAGGATGCCCTCTGTTCACCCACATTTTATTGTCATCAGTTGGCTTTGATATGTTATACATCCTTCGTTGGTTTAGAAGTTATTGTGCATCTGCAGGCATATTTTGGAGGCTAAGGATCTTGAATACAAGGCATGGGCTGAAGTTCAAAGTTTGAAGTCCTCTTTAGATGAGCAAAATTTGGAATTACGAGTTAAGACAGCAAATGAAGCTGAGGCTGTATCCCAGCAAAGGCTTGCTGCAGCAGAAGCTGAGATTGCTGATTTGAGACAAAAATTAGAAGCTTCTAAAAGGTAAAATGGAATCCTTATAAAAGAATTCCAATTTGATTATTTTCTGATTTAGTAGTATTTTGGAATGTCGTTATCTTGAAAATTTTTTAGTTGGTATGTCCATCTTTCTGACATGCCTCAAAGTTTCTCCTGTCTTGATTAAAAATTCTCCCAAATTTTTCGTTCTTAATGCTTTAGAAGCAGGGGACACTATTGCACTGTCTGAAGTAGTTACTGAAGTTCTGTTGTGTTAGGTTACCTTCTTAAAATTTTGGTACTTGGGTAGACCCATTGACCCCCCAGTTGAACTTTGTCGTGTAAAATTTATTTGTATGAGATGTCCTGAGTGTGTTGTTGTATTGATATTTTCAGGGATTTGTCTAGACTTTCTGGTGTTCTGAAATCGAAAAATGAAGAAAATGAGGCTTACTTATCTGAGATCGAGGTAACTTTATTATTAACTTGTATGGTCTTCTCTTCCTTGCAACCTACATGTTTGAAAATTGTTGATCTGGTTTTCCTTCAGACAATTGGACAGGCATACGATGATATACAAACTCAAAATCAGCATTTGTTGCAGCAAATAACTGAGAGGGATGACTACAATATTAAGGTGATTGACTATTTCACAACCTTAGTTAAAAAAAGACTATTTCACAACCCATCTAATTTTTTTAAGTGACATTTGGTTTTATTTAGTTTTAGATACTTTTGGCTGACTTTCTCTGTTTGTGGGCTGCACGTTTGCTGGTGCAGTTTTTATCCTGCATTTTATCTTTTGCAATCTAATTGGAGTTTTATAGAATTTGGTATTTACTCCTGAACAAACATTTCTACATGATATATTGCATGCTTTTTTGTGACTTCATATGAATTACATGCGACACATAGTTAATATATAATAAATTGTTCGATGCATGTTTATTTTATTTTAAAGCCTGTTCTTGGTCCTGTTTCAGCTTGTTTTAGAGGGTGTGAGCGCAAGGCAGCTGCAGGACTCTTTACTCACAGACAAAAAAACCATGGAAAAGGAGATTCAACAAGCTAATATTTCCCTTGACTTTTATAACGTGAAATCTGCAAGAATCGAAGATCAGGTATCCTTTGTGATGCCTTTGTGGCAGTATCAACTTTTTAGGATAATGTGTATGCATGGACTTATAATGTACTTGTCTTGCAGGTAAATATTTGTCTTGACCAGGTTCATAAACTTGAAGAAGAGAAGGCTCAAAACTCAGGTGCATTGGAAAATACTCAAAAAAAGTTGTCAGATGTGAAAAAATCATCTGTGCAAGCTAGAATATCCCTGGAGAACTCACAATCTAAGGTTGAAAGAGGTCGAGCAGGTCTGTTAGAAATGCAGATAGAACTGGAGAAGGAGAGGTAATGGGAAGGCATTCTCTTCTATTTTCTTTTTCCAATTCGTGTGAGAATACATGCGTGGATTAATGGTTTTTAAATTTATCAGGTTTGACAAGAGAAGACTTGAAGAGGATCTGGAAACAGCAAGAAGAAAGGTTTCTTATCTTCGAGCTCAAACTGAGGGGTCATCAGTTGTGGAAAAGCTTCAGCAGGAACTTAAAGAATACAGAGAAATTGTGCATTGCAGTATATGCCTTGAGAGACCTAAAGAGGTACACCTTTTCTGCTTTCTCAATCACATCACAGGCTTATAAGAGAAAAATGTTTCTCAATCACATCACAGGGTGTTTCTCAAAACTTACAAGTTGGTCAAAACTCTTTATAATTAACTCATAAGCAGTTAAGTATATTTTAAACTTAAATTTTAACTGATAAGCAACTTAAGCAAAAGTAGGTTTTTGTAACTTAGAAATAACCTCCTTATAAGGAGATGGAGCTTGACCAATAAAAGACCATAATACCCTTAGTTATATTATATATCACTCCCACTATTCCACTAAAGTTTGTTTATTAATCTTAACTATTTTAGGTCCTTATAGGCTGCTTATAAGTTTAAAGAAACACTTCAGATCCACTTAAAATTACTTGCTACGTTTAAGGAAATACTTTTTAACTTATTTTTAAGTAACTTATTATCTAAAAGTAACTTGTACACAATATATTAAAAAGCTTAAGTTTAGAGAAACACACCTTTAGTTATGGTATTATTAAACAAGGTGAAGGGGGATATTCTGGAATCTATATTTGTGAAAATGTTGAGTGATGCGTTGATAAATTTTAAATTTTTTTTGTCCTATCCTATCAGGTTGTCATTACTAAATGCTACCACTTGTTCTGCAATCCCTGTGTACAAAAAATTGTTGAAAGCCGTCACCGCAAGTGTCCAGCTTGTGCTTCAAGTTTTGGTTCCAATGATGTCAAGCCGGTTTACATCTGATAGTGCATTTTGGCTGGGTGGGATGAGTTTTCCTCAAATTCAGCTCGTGTGCCTCTGCAATGACAAGAGGCTCCAGCTGTTGATTGCCTACAGGTTCATGTCCATAAATCTATTGTCATGTTTGAGAATTGTCAAGAAAAGAGTGATGACAACCTGCACCAAAATCAAACCTCTTTTTAGATGGAGTCTAGGTTGTGATTTCACTTAGTTTTTCCCCTCTGTATCTACGATTCATGTTTCTTAGAGCCACAGGTATCTTTTGATTTATTATTTCCAGATGCTCAGAAATGCTGTTGCCTGGTTAAACCCATTTGAGTGCCTGGAACTGCATTTGGGCTCTTTTTAAGATGCCAGGTTTTCTTTTTCCCCTCCACTTGAAAAAAGGAATGGATTGTTTTAACTGAATTTTTGGCTGTACAGGTCTTATAGTGAATGCATTAGATTTTGATTTTTCAGAAACATCAGCTTGTGTCCTTTTTTAATTATCATAATAATATTAGTAGTTTGTTATAATTACTTTCATAATTATTTGTTATCTCAGCACTTAAATCACTTTAGACATGTCCTTAAAAAGACATTAGCTCCTAGTCAAGAAACATAATTATTATTATTATTGTCGTCGTCCTCAATAATGCGAAGTACCATTGGAAGTCCTTCAAACGTTTATTTGATGTCTTCATTCTTAATGATCTTGATTTCATTCGATTCAAAAAAATGTGAACTTAGAAAAGTAAATTCTTTACAACTAATTATTATTAATTAATTAATTAATTTTCATCTGATTCTGATGCTGACAAAGACCTTTGTCTGATTTATTACTTTGTCTTTAATTACAATACTAATTATTATTTTGCATGTGATCTTTTTTTTTTTCAAACAAATAATAATTCTAATTCACTATAAATAAATGCTCCACTAATCAACTTTAATTTAATTTAATTTTTTTATGTATAATTAAGTTATGTCTAAAAATGGAAAAGATAAAAAAAAGGAAAAAAACACATGCATAAAAAGAATACAAGTATCTTATAATTTATGAGAAAGCAATATTTCCAACTTAAAAGAAAAGAAAAACACATATAAATTAGATTCTTTACACTTTAATCCTCAAATTTTCTATTTGTAATCTCATTTAATTATTTTAATTTTGTAATTAATAATCAAGCAAGTGCTTTTAAATAATTAACAATTATATTATTATATCTTATTAAAAATACGTAGATCAGATCTATAAAACCATTTATAATCAATTATTGGTGAAGATATTATATAAAAAGGGTTCTTTTCCTGTTACTTTATCAATTATAAGTATATATATAAGACATATTTGATATACAAACCTACAAATATTTAGGTTTTAAACCCATATTTATTATCCAAAAATCAAAATAAATATATAAAAGACATTTAATATTCTCATTTCCTTATTTATAATTATTCGGAATAATTAGATGCACTGCACCCTCATGTTTTTTAAGCTATATATGCTCTCTCCGACAATGTCCTTTAAATAATATGAGTGTAATAAAGCGAAACCACAAAGATTTTGGTGCAACCTCATCATAATTACATTAATATTTTAAATATTTATATATATAAAGTAACATTCTTTCAAAAAAAATAAAAAATAAAAAGTGACATTGTTCCAGATATGGTCCAAGATTTATGTGATTTAAACACCCCCATCAAGAACCACGTGTATTTTAATTAATCAAACAATTCATTAATTAAAAAGAAAATAAGAAAATAAAAAGTATTTGATATTTCATAAAAAATTAAATAGCACGAAAATTTTAAAAATTAAATAATGCTTTTGCTACATACAATAATAACAATAGAGACACATATAAAAATATTTACACTATATATATTATTTAGTTAATTTATGTAATTTTGTATTATTTACTTTTTTTAAAATTAAAAATTGATTTTTTTTTATTTAATTATTTATAGAAAGATTTAAAGGTTCAAATGAAATTAATGAGAGGTGCATTGATTTTTGACTTCAAAAGCATTTTTTGTCTTTTATGCAAAATTCACATTATATTTATATCTTTCTATTGCCCTTCACATTAATGAATTATTATGTACTTTTTCAGTACAGCATTTTGGGTACAAATTAAATTTTTTTTCACCTAAACTGGGAAGTTTTTAAAATTGTAAATATATTTGAATTTTTTTTATTATTATAGTAATTTTTAAATCACATTTAATCAATTTTAAATTTAAAAAAAAAATTATTTGATTTAGAATTAGACATTAAATAATTTATACTCTCTTTTGTTTTGCGTAACCGATGTATCATACTCTCTCGACCAGGTCATCATAAGAAAATACTGCAAAACCTTTCTCGGAGTGAGAGAAAGAGGGAAGGTGCGCTACAACTAACATAATAGCCAATTGAAAACGCTAGCTAGTTAGACTAGCGTGCAATGGCTTTCTCTGAGAGGAGCTACCTTCTTCAAGCTCCGCCCAACCTATATTCGCTTTCTCTCACCTATAAGTGGCTTAAGTAGTGGTCGGCATTCCTATGTGCCCCTCCAACCACTGCTTAAGAATCCAAAAGATCCAAAAGTAACCTTTGAATGTTGTCGTGACGCTTTGGTTATTAATATTTTATTTTCTTCCAAATATTAATAAATAATTTGACTAATATATTTTATTAATTCATTTTAAATACATTCTCTAAATTATAAAATTCAATTTTAATATTTGAATATTTAAATATTTGTTATACATTAATAAAATATATCGATTAAAAAAATTAATAAAATATATATTAGTTAAAGTTAATTTTTTTTAAAAAAATTACGTTTGCACGTGTAAGTGTAAATGAACGGAAAGAATATTATATTTTAAAATCTTTCCATTCTTCCAAACAAACCCTAATCACACTATCTCGTCTCAGTCTAAACTTGTAAATTACAGTTGTTGAATTGGATAATTTTGTTTTTGACAACATTTGTTGTTTTTTCAGTCTAATAATAATTAGTATATAAATCATTATCATTAACACTGTTTTAATATATTTAAGTTAGTTTTTGTCTCTTCTTACATCATCTTCTTTAACAGCTTGCATGATTAGTTGAAAATTTGAAATCCATTTACAAATAATAATGAGGCGTACAATTATAAATATATTGCTTGCGGGTTGGTAGAAAATTTAATTCTTTCTTTTACTCCTTCAACTTTATAGTAATAACAAATTGATCCATACAACTTTTAATTCCTTTCAAATCCATCCTTCCTTCGTATCCTCTTATATATTTTCAAATTCTTATTAAAGAGAGCATTACGAAAAGATTGAAGGATAATGTTGTCATTTTGCAATTTATCAAAAGGGAAAATATCTTCCTTAATGGCTGATTAATTGATAATATTATCTTCCAACTAATTTGTAATAAATTTAAAATCTTGGGTTGAAGTAGAAAATAATGGACAAAACATGATATTTTGTCGGATACAAATAATATGGCCAATAAGTAAAGGAAACATAATCAAAATGATTAGAAATAGAATAGTAGAAAGGATTGTGATATTGATTGGTGAGGTCAATAGTCACTAATAAATTATAATATATAGTTAATTAATTTATATAGTGGGATAAATAAGTGTATGTAATGCGAAATTGGGCCCTTTGCTTTTATTAAATTTATGAAACTTTCACTAAAGACTAAAGTGGAGATAGCTACTTTCAAAAGGGAAAAAAAAAAACCCTTTAATTAGATTTTTTTTAAAAAAAATAAATTAATTAGCCTAGCTAATTACTTGTCATTACAACTTGGGATTATATATATATATAGAGAGAGAGAGAGAGTTTTAAGAGAAACAGCGTGTCGATGATATTAGAACTCGGGAAAAGAAAACGATCGTTATTTTTTTTAGACGAAATGTTTTTTAATTTTTTAAAATATATAAAAAAATAATAGAGATATAAATAAAGAAAAGGAAAGGAAAGGAAAGGAAAAGAAAATAAAAGGAAGAAAGCTTCGAAAGATATGATTGCCATATGATGGAATTCAAAACCTTAGAGTCTCTTTCTACCTAAAATAAATTATTGAAGAGTATCTAACCTTAACAATGTGGGTTTTATTACTTTAAGTCAAATTACATTAAAGTTCCATTTTTTTAATGTTTTTTTTTTTCCATCAAAATCCAGCTAGCAAGAATGTTTTCCTTCAACTTGTGCACTAAAACCCACAACAAATCCTCCAACAAACAAGTTAAAAAACTAAATTCAATAAATAAATATATATATATTTATATATAAAAACAAATTTAAAAAGTAAATAAAAAAATTATAAACGAATTACGTACAATTTTGATACATTAAATTTTTTTAACTGATCATATAAATTTGTTACGAATAACATAATTAAATGTAACATAATAAAAATGAACATGATTATATAATATCTAATTTAAATCTACTAAATTATTATTTTAATTACCACCTTATTTTTAATTTTTTATTTTATTTTTTACAGTGCAGTAAAATTTAAAGGTCATATGGTGATGAATTATGTTGTTCAAAAGCTCCACCAAACATACCAACTTAACTGGAATTTATACCAAGTAAAAAAAAAAAGTTATTTACTCAAGTCTGGAAAAATAATAATGATAATAACAATAAAATAAAATTAAAAAAATTAAAATTAAAATTCTCTAACAGTACTCCCATGAATAATTGTAAGGCTCCTCTACCCGGAAACCGGAATCTGCCGCGCACATCTGCCACGAAGGAGAATATTGATAAGAAAACCCTTTATTGTTGAGATGATCGCCATCGACGAATAGATCCGGCAAGTCAAACAATGTATCATCTGATTCTTGTGTATTACTATGATCATCATCATCATTATTAATAATAATATTGTCCGTAGCCAAAGAATTGTCGAGCTGAGGTTGATGATGATGAGGTTGTGAAGAAAACGACGTCGTTTTAGAGAAAGCAGCTTTAGCAGCAGCTTCTTGTATATCTTTAGGAGATTTAGTAAGAGGACGAGGAAGTTGATGAACGAGCTCGGGGAAATTAAGGTAAGCCGAATTACCTTTAATGGCTAAAGAAGCAACATCGTGAGCTCGAGCCGCCATTTCAGCAGTAGGGTAAGTTCCAAGCCAAATTCTTGATTTCTTTCTTGGTTCTCTAATTTCAGAAACCCATTTCCCCCAACTTCGCATTCTTACTCCTCTGTATGTTGGATGCTTATTATTATTATTATTATTATTATTATTGCTGCCAGTTGAAGAAGTGATTTGCTTCTGCTTCTGCTTCTGCTTCTGCTTTTGCTTTTGCTTTTTGTTACTGTTGCCATTTTCTGATGATTCTTGTAAATGAGCTTTTCTGGAAGCTTTGTATGAAGAAGAAGATGAAGAAGATGAAGATGAAGAAGATGAAGATGAAGAGAAAGAGGAAGAAGTTTCTAAAGCATCAATTTCAAGGTTGATATGTTTTTCCATCAGAGGAAACCCAAAGAGAAATGGTAGTGATTGCCTCATAAAATAGGGAGGAGCCATAATAGCTTTTTATTCAACTTTTTTTTTTTTCTTAAAAAAATATTTATAATATAACTTAAAATACAATTAATTTATATATAAATTGTAAAAAAAAATTATATTTAAAAAATTAAATTATAAAATAAAATATAATTTGCACTAAATGACATGTGGCAAATAAAAAATTGAACAATTAGAAATTATGGGATCCAAAATTAGGCTATAGTATTATTATTGTGTGAATATGTACAAATGACTAATACTTTTCATCTTTTTCATGTTTCCTTTGCCATCTATTTTGTAGGACATACCCTTCTCAAAGTCATTGTTTCCTTTAATTTCTTCTTCTTTTTTCTTTTTAATTACTACAAAAAATAAAATCCAAAAATACTTATATTATTCTTCACTTTTTATATGCAATACATGTTTGGAAGGGAATAGCAAAGCAAAGTCCTAAAAAATCGAATGTTACTGTAAAATTGACATGAATTATTTCGACAGTCGATCAGATTAATAAAACGGTTCGGAAAATTAAAAAAATCGATGTATTATTTGGCAGAGTTTGTTAGTATGTCTTACTCAACTTGACCCAATTATTCTTATTATAAAATATATATATATATATGGGCCAATTGAAATCTGATTCGTACCCTAAATTTAGGACTTAGAAACATTAGAATAAAATAAAACAAGAAGGCAATAATACAACAAGTGAATAAAAATAAAAATAAAAATAAAAAATGAAGTAATTTTGATGTTAGGCATGAAATGGGTTCTGTTCGAAGAGAAGAAGACAAGTGATGCAACGCATAAACACATGTAGTAGTAATAGTGACATTTTAATTTTTTATTTTTATAAATTAAAATCTTAATTATTATTATTAAATTTAATTAATTAATTTTCTGTAAACTATGCCTTATGTCTATCTTACACATGCCTCACATGCTTAGTGGGCCCTTTTGCCATTTTTTCTAGCCAATGGGTCAACCGTGCAAGCAATTCTATTTTATTTTTTTTATCTCTCATTTTACAACCTGTATAAGTGATTAATTAATTTTTTTATTTAAATCCAAAAATTTATTTGTATAATAACTCTATTTTCTTGATTTTTATTACTAATAAAAAAAAATATAATAGTGTAATTTACCATTGGAAATTATTCATTAAGCTATAAAATTTCCTCCAATAAAACCAAATTAGTGTCATATATTATGATAATAAGCAAAAGGGTAGTGATCTTTTTCTTGCACAACACAAATTGCTTTATTTGTTAATGGTCCCTCTTTCTGCAAAATGACTTCATTTTGGGACCTGTGGTGGTTAATTTGAAAAAAATAAATAATTTATTGGGATTTTTGAAATTCATTAAATTAAATTTATCTGTCATACACAACCCTCCAAAATAAGTTTACATAATAAATCAAAACCTAACTTTGGGCCACCCCAACATCATATATATAAAACCAACCAAATCCCATTTTCATATTTTAGTTTTATTTATTATACTTGTAATTATTACATATACCCTCTTTAGTATGCAACTAATTTCTTTACTCTAATTAACAACTTCAATCAATTTTAATTTTAATTTTTTTTAAAAAATATTAATTATTATTAAAATTTTGAAAAAATAAAAATAAATTTTCTTACTATAAAATAATTGGCAATTTGTTTGAGCTATATATGTAATGGTAGTTGAAGTTGAGTTTGGAAGAGACTAGAATTTGGTATAAATCAAGAACCATAAATCGAAATTAATAATATTGTTTTTCCCTCATATATCCGGCATTGTCTTATCTGAACTAATTGCTTAATTAATGGTGCAATTTAAAAATAATACAACCATTAATTAAGGGATTAAAAATGAAATCTCTCAAATTTGTCATTTAAAAAAATCATTAGCTAATGAGAAGGAGAGTTTGTGTATTAGTTAGGGAAATTATGGCTATATTTATATTTAATTGACACTCTTCTTGTATTATGCTCATGTATAATACTGCCAAACAAGCTAAGAAGGTTTAGCAAGTAAACTGTTTTTAATAATAACAATAATAATAATGGTTTGATTTCACCGGTCATCCCTAAATTTTAGATCGCGTTATAGATCATCCCTGAATTTTAGCTATTATAACGCTATCGTAGTGGTGGTCATGGGCCGGATTGGCTCGTTCGGCCCGCCTAGCTCAGCCTGCCAAAAGTCCGGACCGGCTCACCATTGAATCGAAAATGGTCGAACCGTGACCGGAACCGGTTGTTCGGCGGGCCGGTTCCGGTTCAACATTTTTTCGAATCATAAACCGTTGTCGAACCGTTGAATTTAAAAAAAAAAAAAGTGACCGCCGGTTAACCGGCTACCAAACCACCGGTTAATTGGTGGTTGGCGAGCCGGTTCCGGTTCATCTCTCTTCAAACCGTGGCCGCGATACGCTATCGTTTTTAAATTTATTATGTCTGTCAAAAAATCTGATTAAATTTTAATAATAAAGTTAATATAAAATATTAGAAACTAAAAGTGACGTGGCCTTAGATTCATAAATATAGGGGAAGGAGAAGGATGGGTATATTATAGGTGAGCATTAAAAATAAGTCAAGCTGGAATTTATTTGTCACTATTTTTTAAATGCAAAACAATTTATGATTATTTCAGCTGTACACGTGCACTTATCAGTTGATAATCTATAGCTCATGTAAGAATAAAACTTGTAAGAAATTATAATATATTTTCCTAAAATATTTAATTTTTTAAGGGTCCAATTAATGTACTAAATCAATTAAATAAAAAATTATTAATTTTTGTCAAACATATTCATTAAAAAAAAAGAAAAATGCAGTAAAGCCAATAAAAGATTATAAGCTACAACTGAAATTTCACTATAAAAAAGCTCATAAAACTAAAAATTGCAGACAAAAATAGCATCAACCCAACCCATAAGTTACATATACGACTCTGTATGGGGTAAAATATATTGTGTTTATAAAAGAATTTACTACTAGAAAAATATTACATATCCTAATTCAATTCCTCTGAAAATGGCTTCTTTCGTCTTCCTCTTCCTCTTCTTCTTATCCCTAGCTATATTCTATTCTATTACTGCTGAGCACATTGCACGCCTGGCATTGATGGTTCATCGTCATCTTCATCATACGCCTCGAATCGCTGCTGATGTTGCTGCCTCACCCGCCTCTTCTCTTCCTCCGCCATATTCACGTTGTGCATAATGGTCTCTTCACACTCGTTGAGCTCCATCTCTTTCAAGTTCTTGCTTGAACTTTGGGGGGGAAGTATGGTTGCTAGAGCGCGGCACTGGTCAGGGGAGAGAACCCCCGAGTCTGGAAAATTTACATTGAAATGGATGTAAAGCTTGCCTTTCATGAAAGGCCTGCCATGGTGAGGCATTCCCTCGTCATTGATTGCTTTATATTGACCTGAAATCAACCAAAAAAAAAAAAAATCAAATTAAGAAACTGGGGGGATACAAAATCTTAACAACATTCAAAAACGATGGGGGTGTTATAGCTTCTGCTTTTCTGCTTAAAACAAGCAGCAAATGCTGCTTATTTACAAGTCCTTTTCAAAAGCCAAATGGAGAAAAAAAAAGCACAAACAATCATGAAAACACTCGAGATATCCAACAAGTAGTACCAGGTTTTATGACCTCTCCAGGATTTGATTTGATCAAAAGTTGTCGACCATCAAGATGAGTCAGGACATACTCAAATCCACATAGAGCCTCTGCCAAAGAGAGGGTATGCTCTACAATAAGATCATCAAGCTTCCGCTCAAACTTGGGGTGATCTTTCAGTTGCAATACAAAAATTATATCTCCAGTTAAAGTATCAGGCTGCAAAAAGTGCAAAGAAAAATATGAGACCTTCAAGAATTTTAATTTCAAATGAACTGCTCAAATGTGTGCCAAAATTAAATAATATGTTCTCCCAGAGAATGAGAGAAAAAAAAAAAAAAAGAAGAAGTAACTGGGCTTCATATTCATATTTCTAAGAAAGAAACTTGTTCTGACATGAACCTCCAGAACCAAATTCGGAACTTCACACTTCAGATGTTGTAATTCAGTTACCATTGATTAAGATGAATAATTTCAATAAACCAAGCAGACAAAGAAGAGCAAAAAATAAACCCAATTCAGATACTAAAATTTGACTTACAGCTTCATCAGCCTGACCCTCAAATATTATTTTCTCGCCATGTCTCATCCCCTTCTCAACATGCACCTCGAACACTTTCTTTTCTTGTGTTACCTTATTTCCCTTGCATTGTGGGCATTTATCCCTCTCACTGATCATCTCACCTGAGCCTCTGCAGTCAGGACAGATATGTTGCATCTGTTGAACCATGCCAAGTCCAATCTGTCTTGTTGTAACTTTCATTCCAGAACCTCTGCAGCCAAAACACTTTCCAGTAGCTCCGCTCTTTGAACCCTTCCTGAAAATATTTATAAAGCAGAAGAAGAAACAAGATCAGAAATTTGGACAGAAAAAAAAGTAACCAATAGATGAAGTACTAAGTTAAGATATAAAGCATACCCTCTACATTTGGGACACACAACATTTCGTGAAAGAGACAGTTTTTTTGATGTTCCATTGTACAAATCTTCCAATGAAACCTTCAAAGTGTGCACTACATCTTCACCTTGTTTCTGCCTTCTGCCTCTTGAGCTGCCACCCACTGCGAAATTCAGACATTTGTGACTTCCCTATCTAAAAGCACGAGACATGTAAAATGCGGCAGAAATAAGACAACGCTTACTGCCAAAAGCTCCTCCGCCAAAAATATGATCAAATATATCAAATGGATTATGAGCACCACCGCCTCCACCACCCATTCCCTCTTTAAGTGCATCTTCACCATATTGGTCGTAGATTTCTCTTTTCTCTGGATCACTAAGAACTTCATATGCATGAGACAACTCCTTGAACTGAGGAAAAAAAAAAAAAAAGACCAGCAAATGAGTGTGAGACTATGGAAATAAATAGAGAACAATCATATAGACTAATGTCAAAAGACATTGCCAGATTTTTATTCTGCAAAAAATATTTCTGGCATCAGCATAAGAAGCAGATAATAGCTAAATGGACAATTGAATATTGATATGCTGCAACTAGAACAAGTGAACTGAGAATTACCTTCTCAGGGTCTCCACCTTTGTCAGGATGATTCTTAATTGCAGCCCTTTTATAAGCCTTCTTCATTTCATCTTGACTTGCATTCTTTGAGACACCAAGAATTTCATAATACTTGCTGTTATTACCCCGTTTTCCACCATAACCAAACATGATGGAATCAGCTCAACACCTCCGTTTACAAATATAGAAAGCTGGAACAGAAAATAGAACAAAAATTCAGAACTCAACAACAAAGCCTGTAAATTCATTTCTAACAATCATAAAATGACTTGTAAATTGAGAAAGTTTCTAAGAAAAATAAGAATGCATAACAGCATTTGAAGAAGGGTAAACCTATAAATTCAAACATAAAACCCTCAAAACTCAAAAGTTCCTCAGTTTCAGTCAAAATTGCAATCTTTCCTAATCTTTGGTTTCATATCCTTTAAAACCCAACAGACACTAACTACAGTAGCAAAAACCCATGTAAAGAAGCAAACTTTATACATCCAAGCAAGCTCATTAAGCAAAATATCGCCTATAAATTAACTAATAAAACAGAAACCAATCACCCTAATCACATATTTATGATTCTAATAATAAAAACACAAATAAGGAGAAAAAGGTTTAGAATCTTATTAAATGAAATCACAATGAAAATCGACATATAAGGAATAATAATCACGAGAAACACAAGACCTCAAAAAGGTTTCAACTTCAAGGTCTGATTTCAGATTTCAAATTGCGAAGAGAGCCCAAGGTAGGTGATGAGTAAGGTACGAAGGACGTTTTATGTATTTATGCTTTACCCTTAGTGTGAAGGAAGGATCTCTTCGTATATGCGACACGATAGAGAATTGGTACTGCCAGATTCGGTTTTACTATTTTCCACTCCATTTTAAACCGCCTTTAGCATGGAGATTTACATGGAAGCAAGGCGCGTGTTTGGACTCGCGAGTGAGCTTCATCGGTTGTAAGGTAGACGGTTCATTACTTCATATGGCATGTGTTGTTGAAGTCAGAGTCGATGGCTGGAGGAAATAAAACGAGTCGATTGAGCCACATCTCGACATTTTATTGGGTTGATTCAAAGATGACGGATTCAATTGTGTAATGGCCAATCGGTTCGGTTCCAACATTTTATTGGGTTGATCCATCCATTAACACTGTAATTATGTAAAGAATTCAATTAATGCATATGTTAATTAATATTTTCGTGTATTAATTAATATAAATCCTATATATATCTTTACAATAAATAACTTAAATTCATACAAAAATGAACTTTCCTTATTAAATTATTAACGAACCATCGCAATTTTTCATGTTTCAATTCTTTATATTCCCCAAAAAATCAATTTTCCATCAAAAAGAACACATTTTTATATTTCCAACACAGTTTCTCTTCCATGGCTACTCTTTCTAATGTTGAAGAAAACACAGCAAAATCCTTATTTTCCCGCCTAATCGCCATGGACAAGGACATTGAAGAGTGCATGAAAATTATGTCCTTCTGGATTTGGCTTCAGCCATTTGGAGTTCCTGACATAATTTTGAAACTATCTTCTCGCGACGACAAGTTTTTGGATTATGTTTATAATGAAGCCGACGTCGTTTTAGCGTTTCTGAAGAAGAATTCTAGTTGTTATAATCATAATCTCATGCACTTAACTGTAACTAACGTAGCCCAAGGGTTTTTGTCTCCCGCCGTAATTCTTGCCGATAAAGAAAAAGCTTTGAGAGGTATTATGGAGATTTACAGTAAAGTTAGTTGTGTTATTTTTGAAGATATTTTGAAGGACGGTAAAAAAAAGACTGTAAATAATAAAGGTAAATTCAAATTGAACCCTTTTGCTAAAGAATGGAATCCTGAAATGGAGAAAGCACCCGAAAGTGATCTATGCTTGTTCTTAACATTTTCTAATGGTTTTCCTCTTACTGAATGTCAAATTTCCAACTTTTTTACCAAGTAAGTTAATTTTTACGTATAAAATGTTAAAATAATTTGATTTGTAGTTAATGAGTGGATGCATGCATGCAGGAAATATGGAAATATGGTGGAAAGAGTGTACGTACACTGGCCAAATGCAAAGAATTGGAGTAAGAAGACAGCTCCATTGTTTGGTAAGGTAGTTTTTAAGGCATCGAAGATACCTATAATGGTATTAAATGGTAAAAAAGAAGCCAAGTTTTGGGTTGATGGAAAACCACTTTGGTGCAAGAAATTTGATCCTGAGAAGCAGAAGAAAAGCAGCAGCAGCAGCAAGAATATTTAATCCCTTCTTTTTTCTTACTGTTTCAGTATTAATTTCTTGTTTTGTTAAGAAATTTATGATATTTATGAGAAGCTTTGTTGTTTGTCTATGATCTCATTTACCACCATCATCATCTTAGTAGAAAGAACATCAAAAGATTGAGAAGTATAAAGAACTCACATGGAGTTGCATATGTAACTGAAAAGCAGCAGTGATTTGCCGGCCGGCATTGGTGGTTTACTAGCGGCATTTTCCAGCTACTATTTTCATGTTTTCTTTCAATTTTGCAGCTACATTACATAAAACTGTCCTCCTCCATCTGTCGCGGGCAAATGTTAGTTCCAGCCGTCTTCAAATTAACTTTCTATTGTCATTCACAGCTCCACCGTTTAGTTCAACAACTAATCTCTCTTACCTACCGATTGACCGAATCATTCTCATTCACCTTACATTCAGAGACTAACATAGCAAAAAATAAGAAATATTTCTGAAGATAATCCATACACTAAAATCGACAGTTCTAGCCATCTTCAAATCAATACAAAATCGTGCAAACAGCATCATCATCTTCTCCTTCAGCCACAGCCTCTGTGGTGTCATAAGATTACAATGAAGCAAAACCCCACATACTCAAACCTCCAAATCGCCCAAACTGAAATGATCCATAGCAGAAAACCCCAAATCCTCAAACCTCCACAGTTGGAATACGGTGTTAACTGCGTTGATTTGGTTTCTTCCTTAACATATTTGAGGAGGAATTAAGAAAAAAACTCAGCTGACTGAGAAATTTTCAAAGAATTCGATTTGATGGTTGATTGGTTTGATGGTGGTGGTCGTGGTGAGCAGATTCAAAGGAAAGAGAGGAGGTGGTGGTGGTGGTGATGGCAGTGGTAGTGGTGGTGGTGGATCCAAGGCAATACCGCAACTGATCTTCTTCTTCCTAGCCCTCGGATATCAAATTGGAAAATCAAAGACCCATCTAATCATCTTCTTCATTCTTCTTTTTCTATATATATTTATTCAACTTTCACACTCCACTTTTTCTTTTCAACCAAATCAATGGATTCTCTTCAAATCAGTATTTCCGTCATTCTTTCTTGTATTCCTCTTTCAAATCATTAAAAAAAAAAAAATCTCTTTCAATATAAAATTATACCCTCAAAAGTAAATTACCCATTTTTTTCTGTGTCTGATTGAATGTGGGATATCAGATGACTCCTTCCAAGGAAGCCATTGAAGACTCATCAGCTTCAATTATCTTGCTTTCTCCAATTGAGCTTAGAACGGTCAATTGAGCAATTTAATAAAAAAGCGTGTTTTGGGCTTGTAGGGAAACGACAGCCTCTCGCGACGAAACGGTGCCTGCACCAACTCCAGCCTACCTTAGTCCAGCAGCACCAAAGCCTCCATTGGTCATCACCGGCCTTCAACAAGGTAAGCAGTGTCGGGCGCTTTTGCATGAAGAAAAGGAATTAGTCGTTGCTATTCAATAATAATATACAAGTTTTTCTTTTTATAAAAATCTCCCAAATTCCTCTGTTTTAGAAATTTGTACAAGATTAAGAATCAAGTTTCATGAGGAACCAAAATTGGAGATAAGAATTGATGGGCATTTAGCAATTCATGTTAAGCATATGCAATGAAAGTTTAGAGGTAATCAAGCATTTAATATGAATGAATTAAGAGTAGAGGTTTACTGGGATGTTCATGTTTGTATATACGATGTCGTTTTAAAAGAGGTGGGTTGTGAAAGTTGGATAAATGTATACAGAAAAAGAAGAATGAAGAAGATGATTAGATGGGTCTTCGATTTTCCGATTTGATTTCCGGCGGAGCTAGGAAAGAGAAGACCGGTTTGGCAAAATTGCCTTTGGATACTTCATGTTTTGAGTATTTTCCATATGACGCATAAAATTACATTTTAATACTTAGTTAGTATATCCTTTTAAAAAGGCACCCCCGCATGAAAATTCAATTTCTGGTCATAAATAATTTATGATTCCGAGTTTGAAGATGGAGTTGCAGAATTTGTTAAGAAAATAAAAGGCAAGAATAATCAAAGCGACCTTTCATTTCCTTGCAATTACCATTACTATTTTTATTATTTTTATTCTCCTTTTATATACTCTTCTTCCTTCGCGTTTTCTTGCATCGTCAAATCCTCCGCCTGAACCAGAAAACGCCATGGGCTCCTCCGCCGCAGAAATCAGCAACGGAGCAAGACATGAATTCCACCAGAACGTCGTCGTAATGCGACACGGAGATCGTATCGATAATTTCGAACCGCTTTGGGCTTCTACTGCCGCCAGACCTTGGGATCCACCTTTAATAAAAGCGGGTCGGATCAGAGCATTCTCTTCCGGGAAAAACCTTAAATCCCGACTCGGATTTCCAATCCACCGTGTCTTCGTCTCTCCTTTTCTCCGCTGCATTCAGACTGCCTCTGAAGCTGTTTCGGCACTCTGCGCCGTCGATGCAAATCCCGACGCCTTCACCGGCGAGGGAATCGATATCGATGCTTCCAAAATCAAGGTCAGTTCGGTTTTTTGTCGATCATTGCATTATAATAAAAATATTCTGCTAATCAAATGAAATTGGCATTATAATTACAAAATTTTCAGGTTTCGATTGAGTATGGACTATGTGAAATGATGAACACAGAAGCTATTAGACATGATGTTGCACCCGAAGATGGCAACTTTGGTTTTGTAATTTCAGAGCTTGAAGCTTTGTTTCCATCTGGAACAGTCGATCATGCTACAAAACCAGTGTATGAAAAGGTAAAAAAGATGAAAAAAAATTTCATTTCCATTTAAAATTCAATCTTTGTAAAATTTTCCTTATTTTTGATTCTTCCCATTTGAAAAATCTAGTTGCCGGAATGGGAAGAAACAGTTGAAGGAACAAGAAGTAGATATAAACATGTTATTAAAGCACTTGCTGATAAATACCCATTTGAGAACTTGTTGCTTGTCACTCATGGTAAAAAGCTCAAAATCCCTGATTGTTTTTTCCCTCTGTTATGATTTAAATTAAACAGATTTTGATTTCATTTTAAAATTTAGGGGAAGGAGTTGGAGTTTCAATTTCTGCATTCCTGAAAGATGTAACAGTGTATGAAGTAGACTACTGTGCTTTTTCAGAATTAAGAAGGCTAAATTTCCAAGAAGATCAATCTGTTACAACAGGAGATTTTGAGGTTATTACAAAGACTGGTCAAACTGGTGTTGGTTTCTACTGAATCCCTACTCAAAATGTTGCAGTTTGATAGTTTTTCAACTACCAATACCATTCTTGTACCAATTCTTGATTCCTAGATTGTTGGAAATGAATTTAGAAACATGTTTTTGTCTGTTGTAATAAATGATCATTGTTCTGAAATTTCTGAATAAACATGATTGAAATTGAACACTATTTGATGAACAAGAAGGGTCTAATAGCATATTACTAATGGAGTATATTATACAAACAGCTTATGGCACTAAGGCTAGTACAAAGAATAGTAGCAGCAGCACAAGAACAATGAATTTGCAGAAATAGTTAAAAACTTCAAAGCTTTACTTATCTGAAAACAAGTTCCTAAGGGCTTGGAAGTGGTTCAATATTGTCAAACATGTCTGTCGGAAAGTCATCGATGAAAGTATCAGGAGTCGCTGGATTCCTCAGTTCCCCCCTTCCTCCACCATTAATGCAACTCGAAAGTGGATCAAACAATGGCGGGCCAAGCGAAAGTTGTGCTCCAATTTCCGAAACATCTACTGCTCCAAACATATTGAAATGATAAGGATCTCCAAGTCTGGCCAACAGTTCCTGGCTTTCTGGAGAGAATGTAAGTTCAGGTTGTTCTGGGAAGGGAATTTGCATTTGGGCATCAAAATCATTTAGATTTGGATTATAGGCAGGCAACTCTGTCTTAACGGAAACTGGTTGTAATGGATACGGCAGTGGCAATTCGCTGACCAGTTCAGGCGGCTCGATATAGCCCGAGGAGGAGCAAGACGCTGGCTTTGTAGAAGATTCTTCCTCCATTGAATAGCTCATCATTGGAACCTTAATTAACATAAGGGAAATCAAAATTAGTTACCAAAACGATGATTATGGTTTGAATTCTTCATGCACAATAAGGACACTCTTAACTTTCTACTAATCCAACTTAAATCACAATTCATCTTAAGTTGTATTAATCCTGTTCATTCTACAAATTTTCGTCAGAGCGAAACTATTAGAATTATAAATGAGCAAACCTGCAGATTAGGAACATCATGAAACACAGTAACTTCCTTCTTAGGCTTCCGTGGTTTAGAGTTAGAGGAAGAAGACGCAGGAGTCGCAGAAGCCTGTAAAATCCTCGCAAGTCTCTTCTGTCTACTGCTCCAATAATTCTTCACATCATTGTCAGTTCTTCCGGGCAAATAAGTCGCAATTTTAGCCCATTTATTCCCAAATTGTGACTGCAATTCAATAACTATTCTCTCTTCCTCCACTGTAAACTTGCATCCACTACATACAAAAATTCAAAATTAACAGAGAATTTCAGAGACTCAATGATTAAGAAAACTTAATTATGGATTACTTGTGTAGTAAGTGTTGGATTACTTTTTTAAATTAGGTCTGAGTTTGTTGACCCAACGGAGACGACAAGATTTGCCGGTTCGCTGCAAAAGTCCTTTGGATCGAATGGAGCTCCAGTCGCGAGGTCCGTATTTCTTTACATGGTTTATTAGAACTTCGTCTTCCTCTTCTTTCCATGGTCCTTTTCTTATCTCGTCGCGCTTTCCTTCCATTTCTTGAAGATAAAGACACACATTCACTTCTTTAAGTTTTGATTGCTTCTGTAATTCTTTTTTTTTCCTATTCGAGTTTTTGGCAACTTACAGTTATGGCAGTTTATTCCCACCACTCTCCACTATGCGCACTTTTCCGATTTTTTCTCTGTTTCAAAATTTCCGCTAAACTACTGTCATGTCCTTTGAACTTTAGAATCCTGGGCTGGGATTTTGATGGCACGTTGTGGGCTTATATAGCCCAAGCCCATCAATTGATCAAATGGAACAAATAAAAAAAATTAAATGTGAAAAATATAATAAAAGTATCCCAATTTCGCAAGAAAAATGTTTCCTGCAATGCAAGCGCAGAGTAGTTCCTTGGATAATAATTAGAAAAGAAAAGGGAGGAGGAGAAAAACGATTCAAAAACAGTTTATAAAATTTTCACAAACTGTATATGATATGTGTTAAAAATTGTTCGAAAATAGTTTAAATTAAATTTTACCAAGAAATCTCAATACCAACAATAACAGAAAAAACAGTCGTAACCAGTTCATAAAATTTTCACAAACTGTTCGGAACGTATTCATATTTTATTCATAAATTTTTCACAAACTTAAGGGTCTATTTGCAATTTTTTAAAAATTGAGGACTGATGTGAAGTTTTGCATGTAACTTCTTCTTCCTCGCAAAGCTGCCGGCCTTTGATAATGTCCAATTCATGCTGCCGCTTATCCTTCACGTTTTCCAACGTCAAAGCTCCTCGAAATATCAGATAATCATCATCATTAGATCATCATATTATCAAATATCAAAAATTCATATGAAACCTAATTGTTTTTTTATAAAACAAAAGCTTCTGGAAAAAAACGAACATGTTTGAGGATGAAACATATTATAACGAAGAACATGCAAGTAGAACCGGGCAGCCGGAGTCGATGGTAGAGATTGCAAATGACGAGTTTTATTTTGGTTGAGATCAATTGATGATGGTAGCAGTGTTGCTTGTTGAAGGTGGTTGCAATTGATGAATCACGAGGTGCAGAGAAGGTACCAGCGGGAACAAAATCAAAGTTCCCAAAAGCATGTTCGAGGGTGAATTGGATCTTGGAGTCTGAAGCTAGATCGGAAAACTTCCTTTTAGTAGTTGGAGATGACCTGGTGGTATGGTGGTAGGAGGATTATATGAACGTTATTGAGGAAAAACTCCTCCTTCAATGCCAAACTCTTCGTCATCTATGAGAAGCTCATCGAATTGGAAGGCATAGAACGATGATATTTTGAGGCAAAGAGCGAATAGGAAAGTGAGGCTGTTTTCATACCATAGAAACATAGAAAGGACCTTTCCAGGACCAAAAACTTTATAAGAACGCTTTTAGTCCAAAAATTTTAAATGGAGGGCCATTTAGGTACTTTCCTACAAAAGAAAATACATACAACGAATCCAAATTCTTCAAAAACATGTTAAAGTATCTACCCTATTAAATAATCAACTAACTTCAAAGAAACTGTACACTTGTTAAGAAATTATATATATATCAGCAAAATGTAAGTATACAAAAGCATTTCAATGGCCTCTTATCTCTTATCTGCTTCCTCATTTGTACTTCTTCCACAATCAGTGTCTTCAGGAACTGTTCACAGATCCCAATTTGCTGGTGGTATAGTTCTTCCCATTCCCAGCATCTTTCTGATGTGTACAACTGATCACAACCAATTTATCATTGAAAGTTGGTTTCTGATGAGAATCAGTTTCTTGAATTGTAGTAGCCTCTGTAGGAGGTTGTTCACCACTGTGATTTCGTGTGGAATTTATCTTTGGATCTGATTCTATCACTCTGCAAATGCCAATGGACTGGAGATTCTCTGGTTTCTCCTCATCTTGCACTCCATTTAATGAGACCGAATTCTCGGTGAAACAATGGTTCTGAGTATTGCCTCCATTGTTACTTTCTGGTTCTGGGTTCTGACTATTGCTTCCATTGTTACTTTCTGGTTCTGGGTTCTCAGTATTGCCTCCACTGTTACTTTCTGGTTCTAATTTCTCAGTATTACCTCTATTGTTACTTTCTGGTTCTGGGTTCTCAGTATTGCCTCCATTATTACTTTCTGGTTCTGGGTTCTGAGTATTGCTTCCATTGTTGCTTTCTAGTTCTGGGTTCTGAGTATTGCTTCCATCATTACTTTCTGGTTCTGTCACTGTATTTTCTAAGGCTTCTGGTATTGCAGCTGTATCAATCATTTTTGGCTCTACATCCTTAGCTGATAAAAGCTCTGCTTTGTCACATGTAGAGTCATCATCTGCTGTTTTAGTAACTATGAGAGGTTCTGAATTATTGTCACAAACAATATTATGAATTGCAACAGATTTCTTGATAAACTCCACTGATGATGGAGGGATATCTTCAGGCAATGGTTCACGACTGGCTACACCATCATTTTTTATCCCGATATGGTCAGTCGAAATCAAACCATCATCTTTCGAAGTAGGGCTCTTGCTTGTGCTAGTATCGGTATGCTTTACAGTTTCATCATCCCTGTTCTCCATGACAACATCATTAATCACAACCTCATCAACAGGAATACAATTAGACGATTGGTCAACATCCATCTCAGCACAAGTACTTTCTTCTCCAATAGGCTTACCAGAATCACCTGCAAAACCAGCAGATACTTCATGGTTGTTGCTGCACTCATCTCTGTTCTGGGATGACATATCTTCATCCATTAAATGCCTTCCATTTTCTAATTCTCTATCATGATTTGCAGAATCCACCTCTCCAGTCTGTTTCTCAAGAATCTCCCCATCTTGTTTCTGAATAGGATTCACATTACAATCGCTGCAATTCATATGCGAAACAGCTAGAGCATCTAATTGCTTATTTACAGCAACGGCAAGTGAAACGGCATGATCACGAATAATAGAATCGTAGGGCGGACAGTACAGCATGTCAATCAAGGCCTGATTGTACTGAGATAAGCTAATAGATGGGTTTCTAGATCGTTTGTTCCTGGACATTCTTTTAACCTTAAAGGCATGTTCACATAGGTTACCCATTTCTGCCCAACTGCAATCACAAATAGCAAAATGTGAACTAGGATTCCGAACGACATGAATCTTATTCCGATCAAGCTGGTCAGCAACTCTTGCACTTCTACCTTCTATAACAACATCATGATCTGGAATTTTTAATGCTTTTCGCCAAGCGGTTACATCACTGTCCCATTCGTCTCTCCAGTATCTTGCAAAATCATCCTTCTCTGAGTACTCATCAAGCCAGAAATATGAATGCACTTTTGTACCCAGCTTATCAACCAACCAATCAGCTCTCTGATAAACACTGGGATCCTTCTCATTCAGTAACCTCACTTTCAATTGATTGTGGTAAAGTTCAATTGCTGCTGAAGTCTCCTGGCTGGCCAATGGAAGAGTTTTCAGTGCGCTTATCCAAATCTCTGCACCGAAAAAGAAAAAGATTTCAATTTTCTCAAAACAGAATTCCATAATAAATTATATACTGGTTTCAATGGCATTTAAGGATTAAGAACAAAGAAATTACATTTGCACTTTGTTTAAGAAGACAATAATTATGCAAAAAAAGAAAAGAAAAAGTGAGCAACCTATTCTAGGATGCCAGACTGCTTTGAAGTAATCTGTGAAATCAGAACAATCGATAAAATCTTCCATGAAAGCCTCAAACAAATCAATAGTTCCAGGGCCTCTGCAAATATTATCCACTGCATCTCCAAGCCGTTTCCATATATGAGCACGCATCTCTATTTCTGAGCATCTCTTTACTAAATTTTTATGCCATGCATGACGGACCCGCCAAAATGATATCAATACAGAGCACTGAAAAACATCCCTGTGAAGAAGTGAAATGCATAGAATTAAAATATGGACAAAAAATGTTCATGTCAAAAAATAAAGAGAGGTTTTATATACATATATTATCCTCCAAAGTCTTCTAGCAGCAATATGGTATCCGTACAATCATCAACATTAACCACTGTAAGTCCTATTTCAAATACCCCATACCTATTTTCATCAGTACTAGTGTAAACCAAGGGTGGGAATTGAGCTTGGATGTCAATTGGACTTCCTAAAATGCAATTTTTGAAATTGGAAAACGAAATCCAAATACTAAATTATAAACAGGCTAATATTAACCAGATGCACTCATTGTTGCTAGAAGACCAGAACATTAGAGGCATTTTTTTTTCCATTAAATAACTAGAACATTTAAGAAGAATCAACTGATATATGCATAAATAATACACAAGATACAAAAAGGAAAACTATAAAGTAAGAAGGCTAGCTATCAACCTGATGGTAAGGATGTCAGTTGAAGGATCATCCACTATGAACCCAGCCAACTTAAAAGAAGGATCTTTTGTACAAACTCTATTGTAAAGTGCCCTCATCCATTTATGTGCATCTGCAGTAGCAAATCTTGGTGTTATTATCCAGGCTACTGGAATGGCCTTCTTGTCTTGGTTGAAGACGACTAGACTGTGAACTGGATACTAAGTGGACAGAAAGCATATTGTTAGCATCCAAAACATTTAAAAGCCATCTAGGTACTGACAGTAATATTTTCCTGGATTAAGATCATAGAAAAAAAAAAAGATAACCAACCTTCAATTTGTTTGTTCCAAACCTTGAATCAGAAGCCAGAAGACTGCAATTGCCAAACCGGATCATCTGTTGCAACTGCCACTCTGTTTGAATACCCAAGGTTAAAGGATCTGAATCAGAAAAATCCTCATAAAAGAATACATTATTCTGGTGGCATTCAACCCAGAGGCTAATGCTTACTGCATCATCCATGTCCAGTTCATATGTAGAGCGGCGGATACTCCTCTCTTGTCGTCGCACATACCTATGAGTTAAAAGGTCATCACGATTACTAGGACCACCTTGTTTCTCCACAGATTCATTGTGTCTCTGCATTATGGTCTCCACAGAAACCCCAACATACAGTAAAGAGAGAACACGAAGACGAAGATCCTCTGAAATATATGGGGCAAACATGGCACGTGTTCCTTCAGCTTTCTTGTCCTGTGGACCATGGCAAGGTAACCCTTTCTTATCCACATGCTTATCCTGATTATATATGACAAGTGCTACCGATGGTTCAGCAATTAACCGCTTTACAATAAAGTGGCAGGTGCAGCCTCTTTTAGTATTAGGTCGACCAGCATTCTTCTTCTTTGGAACATAAGTGCTCCTACTAGGTCGTACTATGCCACCTTTTCGATGATCATCAGGACCAAATGAACACCAATACCTAAAGATTCAAAGCGATCATTCAGGAGTTAAGACCAAATACAACAAAGAAACAACTGCTAAAATAATAGAGCAGAACTTACAGTATATATTCAAGAATCCCATCGACCTTCTGCTTGTAAGATGTTGCTAGAGGCCGTCGACGTCTTGCTTCAACATGAAATCTGGTAGGACATTCCTTATTTGCAGATTCACCCCTTAAAAAATCATCCACCCTAGCAAAAGGTATAAGGGCAAGCCTATCTATTTTGTCACGCCAACCTTCAATCTTCGACCACACAAGATCAGCTGCAGAAAATTCCAAAGTTGGAGGATTCTGAACAGGAAGAGACAGGATCTCATCCCATCTGGCCATCTGGAAGGCAAACAAAATATGCCAATTAAGAAAGTAGCAGCCAACAGAACCAAGTAACTAATTCATCAATTAGCAATTCAGTCATCGGTCAATTAAATTTATAATTCCTACATCTTAGACATCCACATACCTAAGTATGTTGGTACGAGGTATGCAATAGTATATCAAATTATACTAACTCACACCTTCCTAGTACACTGCAAATATTAAATTATAACTTCTGGTATTCCGTAACTTGAAGAAAAACTAATTCTTAATCTGACCTTATATTAGAAATTCCTAAGTTCTAGAAAATGTTATGCAATACCAATTGTTCATTCCGCTAAACTAATCATAAAGACAGCAACATATAATAACCAAATGTACGGAGAAAGAGAAACAAATGCGTCAATTTTCCATATAACCAGAAGTTATCAAGCCGACCGTACAAACAGTAAGATGAGAAATATCTGAATTTAAAGGAGAAAGCAACATTTCGTCAATTCTGAGACGAGAAAGACAGAAAGAGAAACTCACCAGCAAGAAAGAGAGCTCCGTAGCGGCAAGAACAAAACGGCGGCAGAAACCGGAAGAATCAAAAGCACCGAACCGAGAGTGACAAAATAGAAGAAGAAGAAGGAGAAGAAAAGGTCTCATAAATCTGTAGTAATTACAAATTCAAAAAAAAAAAAAATCATTGCTATCTATTTCTTCTCCTTCACTCAAGCTCCAGCAGAGCAGCTTCCTGCTTTTTTCTCCTTCACCTCCTCCTTTCTGGTTTTGCGAGGGTACTCTACAGATTGTGATAATGGGCCTTGTCTTAGGAGAGAAAGCCCAATATAATCTAGATTTCTTGTACGTGCGGTTTTCCAGCGCCACGTGTCTGTAATAAAACCCCAAATTGCGTGCTTGCTTGCTCGCTCGCTCTTGGATTTTTGGGTTTACCGGCTTTTTACACGACCGTCGTCGTCGTCGGCTCTCGTCTTCCTTTCCTCTTCTCTGAAATTCCGGTATCTCGTGCCAAGTTTCGATTTCTGAGAATTCTCCTTTTGATTGGTTAAGAGACCTAATTAAACTTAAAGCAGAAGGGTTTCAGTTATTCGTTGAGTTTGGGTTTTATACTTTTATTTATACCTACATTGTTTATTTGAAGATGAACCATATTAGGAGATCAGTAGTGTCGCTAAGGGGAAGTTGCAGTAATCTGCTGGAATACCAAAACGGGTTGTCTTCGTTTTTGGAGAAGAAGCATACGAAGCGTTTATCTGATGTGGGTTTGGCAGCTTTTTCTTCATCATCAATGGCTTTAAGGAGAACTTCAATTGATTATTCGACTAAAAGGGTACGTTTCTTTGATTCTCTAGCAGCCTTCCTTGCCTTTTTGCAAGTAGTGTGTTCTTGCTCAGAGACATTTACTCTTTCAACCTTCCTATAATCCTTAAACTTGGAATGAACTTGAAACTTCCATCTTCTGGTACTAACTGGAATGGTGCTTTGCAATAAAGTAGAGTTTCTAATTTATTGAACATACAAATTTTTATCAAAAGGTTTGTCCCATTAGTTTCTATTGCAATAATCTTACTTGTTTCAAGTATGGTGCTTGAATCTGATGTATTGGTATTCAATTTTGATTATTGAGTTACTTTTGATGTTATTACAGTTGCCATTGACGTTTTCTTCTGCTGCCAACAACACTTCTAAGGTGAGGCAATTTGTTATTTGCCTGTTTGCAGTTCTGTTCGCCTTAACACACGACTAGGGACTGATTTTTCTTTCCCATTTTGTTCTGCAGGAGATACTTCATTCTAATGGTTAGTGAATTTTACATAAAATGCACTCGTTATTTGGATTATGCTCTATCATTTGGTTTGCTGCCTAAAGATATTTTCTGCCAGATTCATCCTCTCTTCATCCAGCTTTCATTTTAATATCTTCCTATCCAGAAAACATAATAATTAATATAATTATATGTTTTCCATCCTTTTGCTTATTTCGTTTTTGCTTCTTAATTCGTCTCATTCTATATTTCGTATACTCGATTATCAGGCCTCATGCTGCTTGTTATAAGTTATTTTATTGATCTATGTAATTTTTGCATTATGTTTATCATTTAGCTTTTGAATTTATTGCCATTAAAAAGTTCACATATTGTGCCCCAATTGAGGCTCATATGAAATAGCATCTAATTAATCATGTACCTACAATATATTCTACACGCACTTCTATCTCATTGGATGAGTTAAACAGTTAAACCAGTAGATGAGGAGTATGATTGTGCTTACAACTGTTTCTTTTCAGAAATTATTTCTGACAACATTGTTTAGCAGGTAATGCTGTTCTCTGCGGAGGACGTCATAGTAGAGAACCCATGGTTGGTCTTGGTTCACAATTCCAACTCATGAAAATCCATGGAGCAAGTGCCTCTCATCATAGCTTTGCTAGATCATTTGCATCAAAAGCTTCAAAGCAAACAGGGCATAAAGAATCTGAGGTTTGAATTCCCATATTGTTATATTGTTCTATGTTAAACTTTTCCTTGGTTCACAGAATTAGTATTTATCCATTTGATTGATCCATATGAATGACTTGACCACTAAATGAAGGTTTTGTTTGAATGATAATTGTGAATTTTCAGACCTATCTTTTCACCTATATAGGTGGCCCTAGATTTTAACTGATACATAATCCATGTCGAAAGAACATCTATTTTCTATGAGAAATATAAGAAAGCTCTTTTGTGTAGCAACTGAAATAGGCTCAAGCATAAAAACATTTGAATCATTCTGACATAAAAAACGTTTCATTGCTTTTCCTTCCCATTTTGTTCACTGGATTTTTACATCTAGTTTGTAACGTTATTTGTACTCTACTTCGATGGACAGGCTAGAAAAGAGGTATCTACTGTTGAGGATCCCTTTGATGCTCCTACATATAATATTCCAGAGAAGCCTGTGAGTTTTGCTGAAGGAGCATCCTATAGTGTTATAATTCTTGCAGGACTTGGAGTTGCAGCTGCTGCAGGCTATGCTGTTTTCAAGGAACTGATATTTGAACCGAAAGAGTAAGAAATTATTTTCAATAGCTAAATTAAAGGCGTCAAAGAATTAACCTGCTCATTAATCTTTGATTCTGCCATGATTCATCAACATGTTCCATTGTAGGTACAAGATCTTTAACAAAGCTCTTAAAAGGATTCAAGATGATGCTCAGGTTTGTGAAACACAGTAAATTGTTTTTCTCGAACTCACTATTTTTTAATGTGTCGATTAACCTTTCTACGAATTTTTTTGTTCATCTTAAAAATAATAATGCAACTATCACGGGATATATATAGAACAGGAGCGTAAAGCTTGAATCTTTGACAGTTGAACAAAACAAAAGAAGAGATTTTTCTGATTATTGCAGTTCAAGCAGTGAAATTGAGTCTTCATTTAATGTTTTATCAGGTCAGGGTGAGAATAGGATCTCCTATTACAGGATATGGTCAAGAAAGTCGAAATCGCG
The DNA here is from genome assembly GCA_948099555.1 of Croton setiger. Taxonomy (NCBI): domain Eukaryota; kingdom Viridiplantae; phylum Streptophyta; class Magnoliopsida; order Malpighiales; family Euphorbiaceae; genus Croton; species Croton setiger. Next base: position 52,880 of record CANUEY010120330.1, read on the forward strand.
CAGCTCGCCAACGTATCCCCAACAAGATCTACACCGATGAAGATGGCGTAGAGCATGTTTTGGTAAGTTCTAACATCAGGGAATAGGGAACTGAGTAGAGGAAGAGAAATTTATGAAGCTAATGGAAACTGAAGATTTTCTCTTTTGAATCAAATGTAGGTTAATTTTTTTATCCGAGGACCACATGGTGCAGGGAAAGTTTCTGCAGAAATGTTTAAAGACAAGGTGGATAAGCAGTGGAAGTACACATACTTAATTGTCCAGTTCATGCAACCTAACCAATCACAATTGATTCTGGAATCCTATATGCCAGCCCCAGCTCCAGTTTTGTCGTAAAAAACAATTTTACCGTTGTTCCAAGCTTAGAAAGGTTGCTGTTTGGGCACCAAGTTACAGCAGAGCATATCCATGACCAATCTCATCAACAACAATCAAGAAAATTCTGATTTTTTTTTTTTTGTATAAACAGATTCTGTTTTAAGTTTTGTTAGCAGATGGAATGGAAATGAATTCATTTTCAAAGATAAATGTCTGAAATTTTTGACATCTAATTCATTTTGCGTAAGAATCAACTTCAAGTTGAGACCTTTTGGATAATTTTGGATTCTTATTTTCTATTTTATGGATTCTTGATTTCTTGATACGAAATGGGTAAAAGGCTTTTATAAGGGGGTGTTTGTTATAGGTTGAGCTCTTCTGCTTTTAGCTTTTAGAAAAGCAACAATTTGTTGTTTCTATTAAAACAGCTTATAAGCAGATTAAAAGTCCAAACAAACAAGTAAATGGATGGCATCTAAGAGAGCATTTGGCATTACTTAAAAGCAACTTTTAAGCACTTCTTAACTTAAACATCAATCATTCACATTTTTGTTTGTACTTTTTTTATTATTTTAAGTTGTTTTTATAAGAGTACAAGATGTTGCTTCTTTATAAGTGGTTTTCAAAAGCTACAAGCAGAACAACACGAGCAAATGCCAAACAAACACGGTTAAAAAGAGCTTAAAAGCTACAATCAAGCAACTTCAAACACCCTATAAGAAAAATGAGTACCAAATACTATTATTATTTGGTAAAAGAAGATTGGAGAGAAGAAACATAGCAGAAATAAAGATTTCAAGAAGCAGGAAATATAAAGCTAAAGCTAGAACATCTATTCTTATGAGCTGTGGTACATTTTACAAAAAATTCACAGCCATGAAAGCTAAAAGCTTTCTTCAACATTCTTGAATCTTGAAGCTTCTTCAATTCAAGTAAAGTATACTTTGTAGTTCTTGAAATATGGGTCTTATTTTCTAGCAGAAACAAGGGTAAAACACTATATTAAAGAAGGATCAATGGAAAATGTCATATTATTTGTTCTTCCCTGCTCAAATAACTAATTTTTCAGTTATTTAAAGAAACTCAAACAATTAATTTTGCCGATCTACTAAGGGTATACTTACTCTTTCCGAACCCTTGGAGGAGCTCCAATTGCTGTTCTTATATTTCTTCCAATTCTCCTAAGATCCTCCACCTGACCAAAGAATTCATACATTTAGCAATCAATTCAAAATCATAGTTACTTTCTCAGGAAAGAATTGTTGAAGGCATAAAAAATCAAAGACCTTGTAAATGCCGGAAGCTCGAAGTGCGGCGAAGGAAGCTGTGGCGCCGCAGCCAACGAAGAGTGAAGCAACACCCATGGCTTTCATAGGCATCAGTCGACTGTCACCGGGGCAGCCTTTTCGATATGATGAAACTCCCCAAATGAATTGTACAGTGCTTGCCAGGGCCCACCATCTCCACTCTGTTCCGCCACCGGTTGTGCCAACACCGTCGCTTCCGGTCGCCTCCATATTCCTACCCAGCCTCCAGACCCAATTTCTAGTTTTTTGTTTCCGCCCCTTCCATATTATAAAAAATGGATTCTTTTTTGTTGGGCCTCAATACCCAATTTCTAGTTTTTCTACATATTCTTTTGTTGCATATATATATAAATTCAACATTACACACATGGTTGGAAAAGAAAAAAACACTAAATTTAAACTTCCTAAGCTATTTCCTTCCGTCGCAGCTGCTTGTACTCAACCGCCATCGCCAACTTTGCATCCGACCGGCGAGATGACTGTACCGATCGATAGCCCAAGTACCGGCGAGTCTTCCGGTACCTTCATGTCTCCGATCTCTGGCTAAATGGAGGCGAATAGGACGAGAAACCAACTGGAAAACCACCGGAAAAATGGAGTTTTGCCATGTTTTCCGTCGTGATTTCCTTCGATTGACGGCGTTATGTTTGTTTCAAAGTGGTTTCTGGTCAGATTCCATAGGAAACCGGTTGGAAACTCGAAGTTTCATTTAGTTTCCATTGTGATTTGTAATTTCTGTCGAGAATCGTTGAAGAATCCGTCGAGTTTCGTCACTGGTTTGCCGGAGAAGATTGACTCGCTGTTACAGTTGAAAAACTTCGATTTTTCGGCCATTCTAATCGGTTTCCGTTGGGTTTCGAGCTTCCAATGATATGCCGACGTGATTCCGTCCAGTTTCCGGTCGGAACCGTTCGGTTTCCATTGAGTAGCAGCTGGAAAACTGGATTTTTGCCTCGCCAGAATATCTGGCCGGGCCGCTGCCGGAAAACTCAGAATACAATTAGATACCCATAGTAAAATTGGTCTTTGTTGCTATTTGTTCCAATTTTTTTCCTAAAAAGATGCAAATGGGTTTATTTTCTATTTTTTTTATTTATTTCTTTATTTATTAGTTAAATAATTTTTAGACAATGTTATACTGAATCTCTAAATTATACTGTAAAATAATACTTAGCGGTTTGATTTACTTTTTAAAAAATAATAATAATAATTTAACGTTCAAGTTATATACAATATTTTCATTTGGAAACGGTGAAAATGCTTAATTTATAAGCAAAATTATAGTAAAACACTTAATAAAATTTAGTATAAATAAATTAACTTTTATTTTTTTTGAAAATGGTAAATAAATTAACCTTAAACCACAAAATTAAGTTGATTCTCCATTAATTTTATTATAAGAATATGAGATAATTACCTTAAGTTATCGGATTCTTTTATTCTGAAAAACTATTTACAGGTCCTTCAGTTTTCATGTATTCTACTTTTCGATCTTTCCGTCAAATCTAATTACAATCTTTGCCCCTTTATGCGTGTCCGCCATACCTTTATAAACCTAAACTTGCTTTCTTCCTCCCCTATACACCTCATGTACGGGTGGGATGCTGACCTTTGCTACAACAGTCCCTCTTTCACAGAATACATCGTTGATTTCTTTGCTAACTTTAATGCTTGGGCTCTATCCTTTGGCACTTTTGTATTGGTAAGATACTTGATTATGGGGTCATTCAAGTCTCTTCTTTTTCTATAAGCGCGACCTCAATCGTGTCGAAGTATGGTGACTCAATCACTTCATATAAATAATTGCCACACATTTCCCCTCTAGTTGTTCACTTGGCAATTGCATCTGCTTCTTTATTATGTTCTTTGCCAATTAGCATAATCCTACATGTGGTTCTTTTTCCTTCTAAGCTTTTGACCAGCTTTGCTACCTCAGTATGATATTTTCTTAGCAAGAGCATATTAATAGCATAAGTACCTTACATTTAGCTAACAATCAGTTTTGAGTCTGAGTACATATTTAAATAGACTGGATTTACTTCTTTAGCTAGCTGCAACCCTATGATCAAGGCTTCAAATTTGGCGGCATTATTGGTAGGATGAAAGTTCAATTTTGCAGCATAATTAGTCTTCATCCTATGGGGACCTTTCATTACTATCTCGATCCCAGCACCCTCCTAGTTAGATGCTCTGTCGATCCATACCTCCCAAGTGTTCTACTAGACATCTACTGCTCTGTTTTCTCCTTCTACACTTTTCAGCCGACCCCTCTCCCGATCTAAGCTAGTATGTTCTGCCACGAAATTAGCTAAGACTTAAGCTTTTAATGCCTTGTGAGGTTCATAACGGATGTCAAATTATCACAAACTTATAGACCACTCTAACATTCGATCAAAGGTCTCTGCTCTCTGTAGCAACTTCTTCAAAGGAAAAATTGTTGTCACGTATATAGTATGGGCTTGGAAGTACTGCCTTAACTTCAACAAACTCATAAGCAACCTTTTAGACCTCTTAAAAATTTACTAACATAATAGATAGAAAGTTACTTATCATTCTCCTCCCTAAATTATTTGTAGTATTATTTTTCTGATAATAAACAGATACGATGTTTTGTTAAAATATAACTTTTTTTATGCATTATCTATTAAAATTATCCTACTATTATTTCATCTAACATGTATCATCCGACCTAACTTGTGAGAAGTGGGATCGATGACCCCTCCATTATTATTATTATTATTAGTTTATTAAATTCTATTATTTAAATGAATTATACAAAAAGGATCTGTGGCGCAATGGTAGCGCGTCTGACTCCAGATCAGAAGGTTGCGTGTTCGATTCACGTCAGGTTCAGATTCCAGTTTTTTATTTTTAAAAATTAATGTGTTTGGCATGTAAACTGTAAAAGAAAAGATTAATGCTTTCCAGAAGATAGCTTATAGACAAAATAATGCAAACTTGCATAAATACCACAATTTCAGAATCACAAATGTCGAATTACTTAATTTCTGTGCTTTTTCTGTTCTTAAAAAAATGCAGATTACAAAGTCTGAAAAGACCAATTCTACACAAAGCTTTAACAAAATAGAATTAAAAAAAGCTAAATTCTTGCAAAAATTAGGCTAATGCTCTAATCTAATCCACTTTCACATCTTCCTAATTACTCATAAAAAATTCAATTAATCACAAAGAAAATATAGCTAATCCAATTTCAGAACACCATCATCACATTACAACAGACCATCTTCTGCTGATGGTGAAGCTATTCTCTTTGGTTTCTTCTTCTTCTTCTCTGAAAATGCTTTAGCAAAAGCTTCAACTATTCTTTGCTGTGATTCCAATATCATTTCTGTCCTCTTCATCTCCATTTCCATTCTCATGCTTTCTATTTCTCTTGCCATTTCCATTTTCATCTGCTCCATTCTCACAAACCCATCTCCTAATACTTTGATTGCTGCTACCATTTCTTCCATTGGATCTTTTTCCTTCTTCTTCCCCACCATTTCCTCCAGACTACCCCTTAAAACTCTGCTACTCCCTGCTAACCCAGATCCAGGGTTCGACCCAAAATTACTCTTTGGGGTTGAGTTTGAACTCAAATTGGGATTTCCAGCCGCGTATTTTTGGTCAACTTTTGCATAAAATTTTGGTGCTGGTTGAGCTATACTTACTCCGGTAGGTATTCTGATTCTAAATCCACTTCCAGCTCCACCGCCGGAACCGGTTCCGGCTATATTGGTTGGGTGGGTTGCTCCTCCGATTCCATTGCGATAAAGCTTATGAATGCTTCTAGTGTTCATAACTGTGTTTCCATTCCTGTGATTCTCCATGTAAAAACCTTGATTTTCATCCTCCTCGTCGTTCTCTTCCTCATTCTCATCCCCATCGCTCTCCGAATTAAAATCAGCCTTAGCCTGAGGTCCTTTCTCCATGGCATCCATACGCTTAAAATGGACCCAAGAAGAAGAGAACCTGGAAACAGGCATAGATCGAGCCCGCTGGATCTCGGTACGGTACCGTTTCCTGAGTTTCTCCATCTTATGACGGCACTGCACAGCTGTCTTCGGCGGCGACGCGGTTGGACAACGGTGAGCGACGGCGTCCGCGACTTCTTGCCAGTGGTTAGCCTTGAGATTTCCACGACGGAGGGTGTACCACTTGTCGCGGTAAGCATCAATTAGGGCAACAGTCTCATCATGAGACCAGCACGGTGGAGGAAGACGTCGAGGATTAGTAGATGGCTGCGGCTGCTGCGAGGGAGCTGGAAGAGCTTGTATAGGGTTGGATGGGAGGAGGAGAGGAGAATCTTGTTGAGACGACGGAGATCCAGCACCTGTGGCGGAGGACATGATGTATCCCGATCTACCTTACAACGGTGGCGAAAGGGGAATAAACAGATGTATTAGAGGAGAGATACAAAGGGAACGGAGAAGGAAAGAGAGGGGCGGCGGAGGAGGAGGAAGAAAAGAAAAAGGAGGCGATAGGGTTGTGGAAGTGGTGGTGGTGGTTAAAATGGGGATTGATGACATATTGAATGGGTAAAAGGGGTGGGTGGGTAGGAGGTGGGGGGAGGGGTGTGCGGCTGATTTTGAGATCTAGAAGGATGAGACCACCGCTTAGGTGTGGGGGTGGGGGAAAGCTAACGTGCGCCAGGTGAATATGGGTTCCGCTTACGGCTTGGCTTCTGAGCCGATATGCTGACGTCATTGCCCACCACCACCGCCTTGGGTGGTGCCTTTTCCTTTTCCTTTTCCTATTCAGTGGGCAGATTGGCCACGTAATTTTATCCAATTTCCATTATTTTTTTGGCGGTGGTGGTTTTTTGGTATTTACCGTATTTAGTTACAAGTTAGTGGGAGGAGTCCGTCTGGACTCTTTTCTTATTTATACTTGTATTATGTGTATAAAAACACTAAAATCTCCAAATTAACCTTCTGCTTTTATGTGCAAAATCTCATCTCAATTCGCAGAGTTATTCAAATTAAATGTTAAAAGGCCAAAATGACCTTAATTAAATTAAAATACCCCAAACCGTCTACTTGTCTTTTTTATTTTCTTCCCGATCAATTTCAAGACAATGGAAAACAGATTGTCTGACTCTATTATCTCAGGCAACATTTCAGCTTTTCAATCTCTATTGTCAGAAGATCCACTCGCATTGGACCGGTTCCGAAAACCGTCTTCACATATCAGCACTTTCAGGACAAATTGAAATCGCGAGAGAAATTCTGACCAGAAAGCCTCAATTTGCCAGGGAACTTAACCGGGATGGTTTTAGTCCCTTGCACATTGCTTCTGCAAATGGGCAGATACAATTAATTCAACTGCTCTTAAGGGTTGGATATGATTCGTATGTTGTTAAGGAATTGGTTTTGGCTTGTCCAAATTCAGTTAAAGAAGTTACGGGTTTCGGGGAAACGGCTCTTCAGGTTGCTTTGAAGAGTCATCAAGTTGAGGTTTTTAAGGTATTAATGGAAGAAGTGAAGAAACTTGACATGATTATGCAGGAAATTTACAATGAATAATATTTTGAACTTAAACTAATATTTCATTTACAATCAATCAATAATATACATGTTTGATTTGATTTAATCCTAAAATTTATGTTGTCATTCAAAATAGGCCATAAACTTATTAATTAGGCATTGGCAGGAAGGTAATGTAATGGACCTAAACCCTATTAATGCAAATGGGTTTACACCAAAAGATGTAATAGATTTCATCCTTCAAAGTGGAGGAAGCCAACACAACAATGAAATTAGCATTCTAGAAATGTTTCAACAAGCAGGAGCAGTGAAAGCTCAAGAAATCACATCAAAAAATCCAAACTACAAGATCAAGAAGCAAATGACAGTGCAAGCTGCTGATTCGGCTACATCATGTGATCTCAGGAAACAACTAATGAAAGAGATTTCAGTATCATCAACAAATACCCAAAATGCATTAATGGTTGTAGCAGTGCTTATCTCCACATAGCCCACCAAGTGGCTTTTGGTCAGTAGAACCAAGAAGATCTCCTACCATTAATAATATCGAGAGAAGAAATTTTGTACCTGGAGAAGCTTTAATGCTACTGATCCTTTAGTTTTTGCTGTTTTTACCTTTTTTAATGCGATTGGGTTTTTCGCATCTTTAGCTATGATTTCTTTGCTCACAAGTGGGTTTCCTCAGAGCAGGGTTAAGATTAGCAATACTTTCCATGGCTGCTACTTATGTAATTGCAGTGGTTTATATGGTTCCAACTGAGATGAAAACTGTAAACACAGTTGTTGGTTTGATGGGTTTGCTTGTTCTTGGAGAGTTTGCTCGGTTTATGATCTGGTTATTGAAGAAATGTGGTGTTCTTCCTTTTAGAAGGATTACAACGTCTTCTTTTATAGTCAGGAATTAGGTTTAGAAAGAATTTGTAATCTGAAGATTTCCAATATGTATGCTCTTTGTAATTTGTTTTATTAAAGACTAACTAATCATGATTATTGCTAAATTATAAGCAAGAAAGTGGTTTATTGGAAAATGGGTAGGCTTGGACAAAATAAGGTTTGAATAATTGGATCACCTGTTCTGAACTGTCCGGAATCAAAACCGTTACCGTCATTAGCCTGCAGTTCCAGTCCGGTTCCACTATTTTCAGAACCATCAACCCAGCGATCCCTAAACTTGGGGGAGTCCCAACAACAAGAAGGTTTAAATTCCAAAGAAATGGATGATAGGACAAATTTCTTAGTAGCTCTCAACTCGAAAGCTGTAGGATGTGGCGTTGTTGTTCGATAAAAGCAGGGTTGGTTTCAGAGAAGTTTCCAAGAAAAAGAAAAAGCTTTTCTCTTTTACATTTACTTTGACTACACTTCCGTTGACACATACTCTTATTATAACTTACAACAAAGACAGAAATCTTTCAATTTCCACTGTAAACAGAAAATGGAAAGCAAAAACGCAATCGGTACAGAAAAAAGGGCCAAAAAACCTCCTCCAAGAAACGCCTGGAGTGGGTGGTTCAGGTACTTCCAGTACGACCAAGAGCACGACAAGCCAGGTGATGCACGAAACGTTTTACTAATAATCGCCGCCTTGATCGCGGCCGTGACTTTCCAATCTGGTGTCAACCCTCCAGGCGGTGTTTGGCAGGACGGCAACGGCAATCATCACGCCGGAACGGCTATTTACGCGTCGCAGCCAAAAGCTTTTTATGTTTTCTTAGTCTCAAACACTTTGGCTCTTTCTACTTCAATTCTTATAATTGTATCTCTTACTTATAGATTTCCTCTCCATTTTGAGATTTGGGTTGCTACTGTTTCGATGATTATCACTTACGGTTCTGCTGTTTTTGCTGTTACACCGCATGAATCTGTTAAGTTTAGGTACATTCTGTTTGCTGCTGCTCTGCCTTTTTTGCTTAGATGTTTGATTCAGACATTTAAGATGATAAGATTCAAAGTTCAAGATCTAGAGAGAGAGAAGCAAGATACCATTATGGTTCAAGAATCTGACCATGATTCAGATAAGGAACATAAAATTATGGTTCAAGAATCTAATAATGATCAAGTGAAGCAAGATGGTGATTAGTTTCGAAAAATTCCATGTACAAAAGAGACAACAAGTATAGCTTAATAATAGTTATTTTTCGATTGTGATTCAGTTGTTTATGATTCTTAATCCTAGTTCTAGCAATTTTTGTTCGGTTCTTCCTGTAGTTCGTAATTATTTTCAGAATTTACTGTAATTTGTTGTTTAGTTTATTGACTTGTTCTTGTTCCATTTTGTGCGTATCGTACATCAGAATATGCAAAACATATCACATCAACGTACACGGACTGTTAATTTGTTTTGGACTTCGTCAAATGTTTGAAAATTCCAAGAATTTTCCAAGTTCCTTCTTAATAATTTCTACGAAAAAGCAATATATTTGGTTGTTAGTAGTCTGATCAGCTTCTAACTAACAAATTAACGGTCATTGCAGTATCCTAATTAATTAGGATGGATTAGTGCGTAACCATGGGAGGTTATGCATATTCTGATGTAAGATATGCAGAAAATGGAACAAGATCAGCCCAAGAAACTTAACAACTAATGAGAGAAGGACTAATCATTATGTTGCTTCACTTGATCATTATCAGATTCTTGAACCAGAAGTATATGTTGCTTATCTGGGTCATGTTCAGATTCAGAACCATAATGATCAGATGTCTGAATCAAACATCTAAGCAAAACCGGCAGAGCAGCAACATATGTAATTAGCGAAAGGGGATGTTTGAGGTGTTAGGATCTTCCCCATTTTGTAAGAAATGGAAGCAGTACTACTAATCTATAATTAGTATACTTATTTTAATTTGATTTCTTGCAGAAACCCAACACCATCACGAGGTATAAAGCTGAAGTGGCAAATATTATATCTTCGGTGTTAGCTTTGTCACTATAAAAGTCTTATTGGGCCATTAAAGGGCTATGTAAATTGGATAAGCCCTTGTTGTTTAAGTCCATCCATTTGATCACCTTCCTTTCTTAATGCATACCCACATTTATTTATTTATAAGCCAAAACCCCTAACACTAGTAACATATACAGTTGAAGAAAAGATGGGTAATCCTGCAATAATAAGCACAGGAAGAAGCTGGTTCAGTTTCTTCCAATACAACGAAGTAAGGGACTCACCAAGCGAAGCCAGAAACGTTCTTTTAGTGGTGGTGGGGCTAATAAGGACGGTGACATTTCAGGACGGAGTAAATCCTCCTGGAGGCCTATGGCAAGCTAATACAGATGGTCATATGGCTGGTAGAGCTATTTAATCTACTCAAAAGAGTTCATATTATATATTCTTGTTTTCCGCTTTCTATATCTTTACTAGTTCTTGTTTCTTTGACGTATTTTAAAATATGGGTTGCCACCTTTTCAATGATTGTAATATGTGGGTCTGCCATTTTTGCTGTTACTCCTGAAGAATGTGTCAGGTTTCGCTATATTTTGCTGGCTGCTTCCACCCCTTTTTTTTATTCGGTGCTCTATCCAGATTTTCAATAGGGTTAGAAGCAAATTGTCTAAGTAGTTAGTTATTACTAGTCTAAAGCTAATTACAGTCTGCCAAACACGACTTAGAATCTCACCCCTCTCCTTGACAGCTGATAAATGATCTAGCAATTTGTCCATGATTGCACATGTTGCATGTTCCCTGTCAAGAATCAGTACAACTGTCAAATAGAAGAAATTGTCATCACTTCGCCACTACCCTACCATTTTCTTCTTCCCTTTATTCTCTTCTCTTGCCTCTATTCTTTCTAGTGGCAACCCAAAAGTAAAGAATCTTAACGTGGATAAGAACAAGTATTTAATTAACTTTATCAACCCATGTTTATAGATTGTTTAATTACAATCAATATTATAATTAAGTAATATAACAAACATTTTCCATTTCCATGATCGACCAGGCAGACAGACTGTACAGAACGTAATCCCATCTGTACATTACCATTTGAATAATCCAAAACCCATACACAAGAACAAATCGAAAATGGGAAAAAGCAAGAACAAAAAAGACCCAGTTGGTTTTAGTTTAAGAATAGAATTTATGTAATCCCGAAAATTTAAAAATGATTGGAGAAAAGTCACTATCTATGATGACTAATAACTACAATTAGAGAGCTTAATCATAATAATAATCGTGAAAAGCTTAAACTGCAAGTTGTTGCTTTTGATGCGATGTGTCATCTTCATTAAAACACAAGTGGAGCTTTAGATTTAGAGATCTTCCTAAATTCAATGAAGATTCAGCTATGCTTAACGATGGCTGAATCTGAGGTTGAAGAAGCATCATTTCCTTCTGTAAATAGCAACAGTAATTATGGAATGTGTTTGGTGTCACATTTAAATGGAAACCCAATCCGAATAAGAAATCCACTTCAAGATAATTCATCTCTACTGTGCTTATTCCTCCTACTTTTGCATAATAAGCATTGTTATAATACCTGAAACATAAGTATAATTAATTACAGTTTAATTAGTCGTTATAAAAACAATTCCCATTTAGGTTCTTTCATCTAATTTTGCAGAAACAGAACACCAAATTCAAATTCATCAAAAACAGAGCAAGGCTATGATAATTCCCAATGGGGTTTTTTTCTCAGCAGCAATTTAAAGCTTAAAAAAAATGGGAAAATAAAAAAAATTTGAACTTTTCAAGCAATTTAACTTACACATCATCCATGAACTTGGCGGCAACCATGACACTTGTTATAAGCAAACGATGAACATTAAAAGAATTGACAGGCAAGGATGGCTGTTTTTGAGCAAATCTATCAAGATAAACATAAGCAACAATGAAGCAAGACGAGCTGCAATTTGCATACTTGAAGATCCTTTCTAAATAGCTTTGAATTGAGATTGTGGGTCTAGTTAATCCATGAAAGACTGAGATTTTCTGGGTTTGAAATTGACGATTGAGATCATTTGATTCAGATACCCTTTGAAGCAGAGAAGAAAGAAAAGTGATGAGATTTTGCATTACGTTAGGGCTCTCTAGCTCCGCCATTGATCACACAGACAAAGATTATTACCCAATTTTTCAGTTATACTGTGCGTTTTTATAGAAAAATGGAAGGAATGGGTTTGGGAAGTACAGGGTCGTTAAATGGGAAGGTATTTTTATAGTACAAAATACCCTCTATCTTTTTAAATTATGACTTTTATGTCCTTTTTTTTTTAATTTCTTAACTTGAGGATTATATATTTAAATTATTATGACTTTTATATTTAATTCAATTATTTTTGTCTAATTAAGAAGTTATATATTTATATTCCTATTTAGTTTAGAATATTAATTAAATTTGTTTTTATTTAGGATTAGTAATTTACATAAAAAACCTCAAAATTTATGTTTGGGTCGTGACCGTAAGTAGGGAACATAAGGTGGTGCAAATGGGTTTGTGTAACCCATCATGTGATTACATGTGGAGAAATATGGTGAATCAAATTGATAATGGGTCCCATCTTTTGCATGTGTTTTGATTCTATACAATCAGGTGACATAACATGGATTTGTCTTGTTGGTTCATAGCATTTCTGTAATCTGCTCTCGCCCTTACCTGAATATTTTTTGTTTTCTGGTATCCAAACATTTGTAAATTTCTTAATGGATTATTGGGTCGGGTCGGGGTGCCTCTAGAGATTTCAATTACTAGCTCACATTTCTTAGCCTCCTAGCTTGGAGTATGTATTGATCCCGGGGATAGATTTTGCTTAATCAATTCAATGTCAGACAATTCTAGTTATGGTTCATAAGTCATTAATCCGATTAAAGTTACAGTAACAACTCAAAAACTAAAGGTTCAAATCTTTTAAATTTTCTATCGATATTAGATGTTACGTATTTTCACAATTCAAAGCATACAATGCAAATATTGAACTGCTAAGTGGCTGGACTAATTCGAACCCATTCTTATTCTTTTATGCTAAGTTAGAGGTGCAATTAATATAATAATGTTTTAGTATATAATTAATTGTTCAAAAATGTAAATAGGTCTAATAAACAAGTAAACATGTAATGTAATCCAACCATTAAAGTGCATTAAAAATAAATTATAGGTACTTATTTACAAAAAGTGCTATGCCACCACTTATATTCAAATAAGAAAATCAGTTGAAAAATGTTTGGTTGGTTATGGAAATTTGATTAAGGACACCTAATTAGTAGGGTTAAGTACTGTATTCCTTTTTTACATTATTGGCTGCACATTTTTGGAGATTCTAAGTCCATTGGATCGCAAATAATAGGTTATATAAAAAGACAACTTTCCACTCATTTTATTTGGTACCCAAAATATGCCAAATACATAATTTCACTCTTCAACCTTGTCATTTTTTCCTAGTGGAATCTCAAACTTTGCGAATGACCTATTAGACATTCTAAATATCATTTTTTTTTAGTAAAAAAACACACGGCTCACCCTAAAAAGTGTGGGAATTACTTGCACGATGTTCGGTGTCCAGAATGTAATTTAATGTTACTTATGTAATTGTCTCAAAAAACTAAGAATCAAATGGTCATCTCCTTCTTTGTAGAATAGGATCCTCATCTCCAAACACTGCCCACTAGAAACGACATCGATAAGGTTGGATATTTATACCATGAGAAAGAGCTCGCCAAAGGAATGAGTACAATGTGTTCTTAACCTCTAGCCAACCACTATATTAGCTCAAATCCTCGCCAAAAGTCACAAAAATTAGGAGGAAAAATGCTTTAAAAACATAAATTTTTCAAGTGACCCATATATCAATTTCTAGTGGTCAAACGAACGATCTGGGACTGAATTTGAACTCCAAGCATCACAATCTTTATTTTGACACACAAATCTTTGTCGTTTTTTAGCCGAAATAAGATGGATCGTCGGATTAGGTCATGCAACTCAACATTCTTTTGCATATTTCGAGTTGTTATGATGTCCAGATGGATAAAATAAGATGATAGTTTGTTTCCTCTCATCGAGTACTTCAAATTAATGTACTCATTTGGTTTAATCGGTACAGAATCGAAAAATGAGGTTTGAGTTTGTTTAATTTCAAAATAGTACTTCCCTATATTCCTTAAAAAAAAAAAAATCAAACGAAAAGGAAAATGAAAACAAAAAATTTTTAGCTCTTTATTCAGTTAATATCTTAAGATACAAGTACATATCAAGAAAGAGAAGGGGGAGAAGAAGACAAGCACAAACTATATTTCTAGCTGATTGAAACTTGTCCAGAATACTAAAATTAACATCCAAAATATTGAAAATTTGAGGCTAGCGAGCAAAGTGGTAATGGCGAGGCTGGCGAGTGGAGCGATGGCAGAAGCAGTAACGGAAAATGAGAAGCCTTTGCGATTATGTTGAAAAAATTGAAAGAGAGAGGCGATCTTCGAGAGAGGAAGATAGAATTTGATAGAGAGATGAGGTTTGCAATGAAGAAACGAAGAAGATTCGAAGATTAGAAGAGGAAATGAGAGAGGAAGATGGAATTTGAGAGAGAGAGATGAGAGAAGTGGCAGATGTATAGAAATCCCAAATTCCAAAACCGTATATCGAACGAATAAGTGCAGTTTTCAGTGCCTAAGTAGAAATCGGTTTTTAACCAAAAACCGAAAAAATTTCGGTTTTGGTCAATTGATTTTTTAAACTTTTTCGGTTTTTTGATTCGATTAACTGAAATCTTCGGTTAGTATTTTTAAAATTTCGGTTAACCGAAAAACCGGACCACACTTTATTATAGTACGTCGTTTTACTGTCAGCCCCCTTCCTTCTTCTTCGTTTACTGCTGCTCTCTTCTTCAGTCTTCTTCTCTTCTCACATCTTCTCTTCTCCCTTGAAATAAACCAGCTTCTTCCTCTGTTTATGTTGTGCTGCTAGGTGAAAACATGTCTCTCCTTTAAATGTCAAAGGATTGAACAGATTATACATTTGCAATAGAAGTACTTTCATAACACTAGTCCTTCCTTTGGCAGTCACCCAGTGTAGAGCTGTCCAACCGTTGCTGTCTCTTATGATGCACAAACTCTGGTTGACTTTCAAGTGCTATAGGACAACGTTTTCATATCCATGTGCAGCTGCGAGATGGATGGAGTGATAATCTTCATCTTGCTGCATAGCTAATGAAGTCTGGCGAGCGAATTATTTCATCATCAAAACCTTCTCTTGCATGGGAACTGAATAAAGACGGGTTAAGTGCCATAAATTTGGCTGCGGAGAAGGGCCACATAAATATTGTGAAGGACCTTCTACTGCATGACCCTAGACTATGTATGCTTAAGGATAGTGAAGGGAGAACTGCACTGCATTGTGCAGGGATTCATGAAATCAACATTATAAATGAATTGCTAATGAAATTTAAAGATTGCCTTGATTCGATAACGGCTCGAGGAGAGACTGTACTGCTTCTAGCTTTGAAGCATGATCAGGAGGATGCTTTTGTAGTATTGATGAATTGGGTGAAAGAAACCCAGAAAGAAAAGCTACTGGATCTGAAGGATAAGGCAGGAAGCACTGTCTTAGAGGTAGCACAGTCCAAGAAAAAGAACAAGGAAAGTTCAGATTCCTTGCTATGTAAGAGGAATAGCAGAAATACCAAAAGTAAAATTGAACATTCAGGTTTTATATTTGCACTTTTGCAGGCAATAATTCAACTGATAACTGGAAAGCAGGGTTCTCAAAAATTTGATAATGAATTCGGTATCAAGATGGTCAAGCTGAGCAAGGATTACCAATTGGAAGACACATTATGTATTGGAGTTTGTCTATCTTCATACTGTCTCTCTTTTTCTGCGTTCCCTTTTTCTCAGAAACTACCCAAGATCAGGCATATGGGGACTATGAATTCGAGGCAAGTTCAGATTATCAGCACATCTGTCCCTCCAAAAATGCATAAACACAGAATATTATTAGCACCCTTCTTATTTGCTCCTGATGCAGATGATCAGAAATGGATAGAAATCAATTTTGATCAATTCTATAAATAGGCTAGCTCAACTTCCTGTTTTCATCTTCTTGGCCCTACTTAGAAAAATATACTCAATTTAAAACTGCTACTTGCACTTTTGCAGGTCGTTCAACTGAAAATAGAAATGGAAAGTATAGACGAAATTGAGCAACAAATTAGAATGAAGCTACCACAGAAAAAACAAGTGCCTTCCTTGAGCAAGAAAACAACACTTGACAGTAAGGATAAATAAGGAACTGGAACAGAGGCAACTAACCGAGCGCCTACTTGAAGACTGTGGAGCTCTTTCTCCAGTCAGATTCAGGCTAGCTGATACTGAGGAGATAACAAATAATTTCAGTACAAAATTGGGAAGAGGGGGTTTTGGGACATGTATAAGGAATATCTGAAAAATTGACTTCCTGTTGCCATGAAGAGACTGAATAATACATTACCAAGAGAAGATTATCTTTCCAATGAAATTAGCACCGTTGCAAGTATTCGCCATAAAAATGTGGTACGTTTGCTGGGTATTTGTGTTGATTCACCAGTGCAAGTTCTAGTTTACGAGTATGTAGCAAATGGGAGCTTATTTTTTTGTAATGATAGTGCAAAACTTGGTTGGGGGTGGCGCTACAGTATTGCCATGGGCTTAGCTAAGGGATTGCATTATTAACATGAAGAAAGCAACCTTGGTGTTACTAGAAATAGTTGCAGGAAGGAGAATCGACAGAGGTAGAACAGAAACTGAAACCCAAGACTACCTTCTCTATAAATGCCTGGAGAAAGGAGAAGATAAGAAGAAACAGCCAAAAAACTGGCAATTGTGGCATTCTGGTGCACCCAAAATGATCCAGCAGATCGACCCACAATGGATCATGTCGTTAGGATGTTGGAAGAGACGATAGAAAACTTACCAATACCCACCAAACCCATTTGCTTTCGGTAATCCAATACAAAATCCATGATGACCATTTGCTGAATATCATCTAAGTTTGCTGCTTCCACCAGAATAAAACAAGGCACAATATTGTGTTGATCACATTTAAAAATTATTACATTTCTTTCTTGAAAAAGATTGATTTGAATATATTTAAGCTGTAAGAATGTAGCAGCTTATGCCCCTAAACTACCAAAGAGAGAAGAAAGCATGGTACAAAATTTTGAAGGATTAGTAGCAGCCATACAAATTACTAACATATATCTATTTGCAGGCATATAAGCATGCTTATCGATGAGGGAGGGCAATACCAGAGAAACTCCAAATTACTGGATATGATAAAATAGTATTCCACTTGATCCATTGTTAAATGTAGGAAATTTGAGCTCAGATAAGCCTCACCGACGAACAATCTCCCTATAAGCAATAGTAATACTGTATCATTAAAGACTGCCCTCAAACTGGCTGATGAGCATTTCATTCTCATCATCTCTATCATCTGTCCTATCTTTCTCATCTGAAAGTCCATTGCTTTCAACAGACAATCCAAGGTGCAATGCATAGATTCCATCTTGAAGATACCCAGATTGCCTCAATAAATCCTCTAAAACTCCCTTGCTTGCTAAGTCATCTTCTTCCTCACATAGGTTAAAGAAAGCTAACACAATTACAGGCTTCGGTTTCCAACTTTTTGAACCGTCAGAGAGAAAAGCTTCCTTAAAGCAATACAAAGCCTCAGAAATTCTCCTCTCTCTGATATGCCCATTGGCAATAATCTCCCATGAACTTGAATTTGGCTTTCCTCCAACCTCTGCAATATGGTTAAAGAAACTTTGAGCCTTATCAAATTTTCCCTCTTTCACATTCCAACCAATGAGGAGATTAACTATTCTGGGGTCATAGGTTGTTCTAACTGACAGCCATTCCTTGTATATCTTTTCTGCTCCTTCTATATCATCCATTCGAACCAGAGACGAGATAACTGCATGATACCCCAAATTTGGGATACTAGGAAAAACTGATTTGTATATGTTCCATACACGATAAACCTCTTCTTTGTTACCCACATTGCCATATAAACTAAGGAGATAGTGATAAGGTATTCGATCCCTACCCGTGATTCTACTCTCAAACTTTCTCAAAGAATCTTCAGCTTTTTCAAATTGCCCCATTTTGATGTACATTGTAGCCATAGTGCTAAAAGTTGTCCAATTTGCAGTAATGGAATTATCCTGTTTCATTTGCTCAAATACTTCTTCCATCTTTTCAACGGATCCTTGAGACCCACGAGATGATAACCAAATATTATATGAATATATATCAAGCCTTATGTTCTTCTCTATCATCTCCAAAATCATAGAATCAACCTTGTCATATTCTTTGAGATTCATGTGCATAGTCATCATCACATTGAATGGAAGTGCATGAGAGGCATAATTTTTGTTTCTCATGTTCTCGATCAAAGATTCTGCCTTTTCTCTCACTTTGGCTCTCACATAAGCATTCAGTAAAGCTCCATATATCCTCCTATCTTTCAGAGTATCTGGAAGTCTAACAAAAAAATCTTCAGCACTCGTAATTCCACGCACTTTAGCAATAAGATCCAATTGAATTGCTGCATCACTTGCAGAAAATCTAAACCTTTCTTCTCTGTTGTTCATCCACTCATAAACCTACAACATGTGATGGAAATTAACTAAAACCCACGTCTAGATTCATTTTCCACTTCAATATTGTTCAAAATTGCTAACTACAAACGCAAGATAGCTAACTCCGTTAAGAGGGTGTTTGACATTGCTTAAAATCCCCCTTTAAGCACTTTTTTCAACTTAAACGCCAGTTATTTACAAGTTTGTGGCTTTTTTTGGCTTCTGTTTTTACAAAAGCAGCAACATGCTGTTTTTCATAAGTGCTTTCTATAAGCCAAAAGGAGCAAAACATAAGCAATGCTAAACACCCACTAATTCAAGAGATCAAAGCAATCACTAAAAACTTCATTTTACAAAATTAAGTACACTTAACAGAACTATACCAAAGTGCTTAACTTTAATGATACCCAATAATCAAGTGTATTAGAGGCAGCACCTTTAATCTACGAAATTAAATATTCATGCAATGCAACAAATCATAATTTTTTTTCCCCTTTTTATGTTATGCAATGCAACATATCATAATCAAATTATAACTAAACTGGGAATTGTTTTTCCTTCTCTGTTACTTATTAATTACCTCCAGAGCTTGCTTGTGGCGTTTGAACTTCCTCAACTCCTTAACAACCCTACATAGCTCCCATTTACTTAACTTCTTGCGGTTATTGTCCATCTGATTCAAGACAGACCCAGCACCCAATTCAGGATTTTCCATCAAAGAGATTGTCCGGTAGATAGAATTCCATTTGATCGTCGGTCTTCTTTCAAAATCAACAGCTCCATAGCTATGAACTTGTGAGATTTTGCATGTGATTGGAAGTTTCCGGAAATTTACTGCTTGGCGAAGGGCGCCATCGGGATTTTTCGGCAGGAGGGGTCGCGAGTAGGAGATCGTTGATGAAAGTGAACTCTTTTGGTGATGCAGAGACGGTTGCAGAAGCATTTTTCTTTTTTTTTAGAACAAAAATTTTAGGATCTGGAGAAATGCTTTGTAGTGTAGAGAGTAGAGCTGAGGTTTTTGCTTCTGATTCTGGGTTTTGAAGATAAAGCTTTAAAGTTACAGCAAGCTTCTTAGTGCATATCGACTGTTGGTCATACGTCATGCCGTTTCTCTGATTGTTTCATTTCTTTCGCTTGTCGTTTGTTTCGTTAGGACATTCCAAGTTCAAATTCAGCCCATAGATCATCTGAAATCTGAACCAATAAGTCTGGTCAAACTGAACCTGAAAACGGTTGGATTCAAAGGGTATAGTCGTTCGGTTGTTAGGATCGAATCGACTGGTCATTTAAGACAGTATTTGCAAGAAGGCTAAAACTACAAAGCATCCAGTTTTCAAGAAGTCTAACTGTATTTCGTATATATTCATTCCAATCAATAATCAATATACGTGTAAAACAAAACTTCAGTTCACAATAACTGGTCACTGACAGGGTATTTGTATGTTAGCTTTCAAGCCATTGCTCGTACAATTTGAAGGTGTTCTCTTGTTCCTTGGGGTGAGATTTGAAGTGAAATCAGAATTTTGCAGGTGATGATGCTTCACTTCAGCAACATAAAGTTACAATTTCAAAGTAATTTCAAGAGCATCCTGGCCATTTTAGTTGCATGACATTCTCTATTCTTGTATTTCCATGAATATAGACCTTTGGCTCTTCAACCTGAAGAAAGAATGAAAAGCTTTAGTACTAGTTAAAATGGTCATGCAACAGAGAAATGGGGGTATTATGGAATTTGTTGGTGTCTACCAGTATGACAGGTGAAAAACCAAGTTGCAGGCGAGCCCTTGAGAAGCCATTTACTGAAAATAAACACTTGAATCCATCAATAGCAGAGTGCTCGCTGTTAAGATCAAAGGAAAATGAGGGGAAGGAAAGATTATCCCTACAATACATGATCAATAATAAATAATGTAGATTCCCAAAATGGGCATCAATCAAAAGAAAATGTAGGTTTATTGTCATTGACGAAGCAAAATGATAAGAACACACCTGATAAGATATGTAAAGTTTCTGTGATGGAAATCATCCAGAGGAATCCCTTCTTCTTTGGAATACCTACAATATTCAGCAGGATGTTATTTTATTAATATACAAACCTACCATGCTGTAGTAAAGGTCCAGCAAGTAAAGATTTTGAGCATGCCTCCATGGATAAGCATTTTCACAAAACCGAGATATTCCATTCATGGCTGAGAATGTATCAATGTGAACCCAACATTCAGTATTACCAAAATGACCTGTCAGAACATTCAAATTCCCTTAAATGCACAATTATAGAACAGTATAAACAACACATGTTTGGTCTTTTGAATCAAACAGTAAGAGAGAGAGAGAGAGAGGTTCTTACCCATCCGATGTAAATCTTTCAGTGCATGACCACTGGGGTAATTTTTATATGACGCCAAGAAAGATACTACAGTGCATCCTAGACTGTAGAATAATAGTAAGTTATACGAGGGTTACACAAAATTGGTCCCAAAAGAAGGAGAAAAAAAGACTAATTATCCAACCTGATCAGAAATAATCCCAGCATAATCAAATTGATTAATTTCCATGAAGTCTTTCTCCAATTGTTATAACTGTAACAAGTTAGGACAAGAAATGACAAAATCAGTTCATGATTAATCTGAAGTTTAACAAGTTAAGCAATCGTTCTTTTGTTGAGATTAAAGCATAGAAAATGTTTTTAATTAATCCTTGACAAATTAACTTCTCAATAACACAAATAATGGATTCCCAATCATATTCCCAATGATTAATTTAAAACAAAGAAAAATGAAGAGATGGTTGAAGAAACATACATTCGGTTAGCTGCAACAGCAGCAGATAAGTTGAACATTGGAACTGAACTGATAATAAATCTAAGTTCCTGAACCATCCAAAAGTAATAGTATATTTTCAAATATGCTTAACAAAGTATGCCTCTGAAATTCACAGTTCATATATGACATACCTTGTGCGGAAGCTTAGAGTAAAGCAAAATGAAGGAGAAAACTGGAAGAACATAGAATAAAAGCCTCCTGTCAAGTAAAGCCCCAAGCTGCAGGAAAAATAAATAACTTAATGTCATCTAGCTGAGATTATTGCATCACTACCTTGAGGCCAATAAAGAAGTTGTAAGCAACTTGTTCCGCTTGATAAATTACAATCATTTGAGGCTCACCATAAACAAAGGATATGCAGCTAGCAGTGAGCGGGGCAGAGCTGAAGTGAAGTACCAATGGAAAGAATGGGTCTGATTATTAAAAAAAAGATTGTTAAGGAACAAATATTCTAGTCAAGCAAAGAAATACTAGAAAAGCAGAATTGCAGATTTATAGTAAACACCCTATCCCCACAAAGTAAATACACAAATTAATTAAACATCAAACAGAGAAGGGAAATATAATTGCATAAAGTTCTAGCCACAGAGGATACACCCCACTCGGAACTTCGATTCAGGACAGAGTTGAACCAGAAAACTTCAAATTCAGGCCACATAAATCTCTTCCACATTATTGAATCAACCAAGATTGTAAGACCTGTGCTGTAGAGGATTTCATTAGATATTGTTAAGAAGATGCTAGGGCTGCTTACTTTAGAATGGGCACAATCATATATAATAACATAAAGCAGACAGAATATAAACCGACCTATTGAGAGCAGTGCCATCGGAGTGCAGTATTTAATTGCTTCCCACAATGAAATAGATTTGGTCTGACATTGACAAAAGAATTAATGTAGTGACGGAAATATTCATTAAGACAAGTTATTAAAAAAGTGTAGCAGAAACAGAATCGTGACAAGTGCAGTAGATTAAATGATATAAGAAGCACAGCTAGCAAATGGTGACATACCACTAAAAATTCTAGGGCAAGAGGGCAAAGGAGCAACAGCAAATCACATCTGAAGACAATAGTAGCGAAAATCTGGACATTGAAAAGAATAAAATTTGAATTTGCATGAAAAAAAACCTTAGAAATATTCAACAAATTCAACCACAGCAAATTAGAGACAGTTTCTAAGGAATGCCTTTTCGATTTCACTAATAAGATCAACACAAAGGAGTCCAAGGCACCAAGTAGAATTTCTATTTCAAATTTCATACATAATGTAACTTTGTGGGCATACCAGACAGTTTAATCCGGCATAAAATTTCTCTCTTAACCAATATCCATATGCCAAATTAACTGCATTGAGTAAATGGGAAAAGTTAGTTGCAGTTTGCAAACATATGCTTCTAATGAAGAAACTGAGAAGAAGAAGCTAGAGCTCTCTCAAGATGACATCAGCTTCTCTTAATTTGATCATAGTTAGCGCAGATTGTAGAAACCAAGTACCAACCATCCATCAAAAGAATGACAAAGATAAACCCATACCAAATTCACTATAAGACTTTTAAATCAAAAAAAAAAAAAAAAAGCAAGAATTTCACCTACAGCCAGAGCTAGAATATTGGGAAGAGCACGTGTGCAATAGAACAGCAAGTGAAACTGAATTGCAGTTAATAGAACAAAAAAAGCTTCTACTTGATGACCGAATTTTTCTCTAACCTGTTACAACAAAACTAGTTTAAGACCTTGTAATTAAATAAAAACAAAGCAACAAGGTAAGCAAGAAAAGAATTCCAATTATTACCTGAATGCGAAAAAACCTTAATGTAGATAAAATGATTGCCCCTAATGCCAGACGAACTACACAAGAATGATTTAACAAATTACAGTCAATCAAAATGAAAGAAACTTAATCAATTTCCAACGCCATACAATTACATAAAAAGCAACCAAATAACAATAACTAACCTACAATAAGTCCATAAATCTTGGGCAACTGCAACAAGTTGATTACAAATACAATAGGGGATGCCAAAATTGACACAAAGAAAGCTCCTACAATCAAACAATAACCAGAAATCAGACACCTTGGAAGCAGATATCAGGAAATGAAACTAAAGTAACTCAAGTGTTCTACTATACCAATAAAGGTGCGAGGGACTACTCCAGGGAACTCCAAATGATCATACTGATATAGGAAACAAAAATCCAAAACAATGAATTGAACAAAAAAATTGTACTAATCCAAATATTTAAATAAACCCAGTGGTATATTAACTTACATTGTCCAAGTGGTGCCTATAATAAAGAATGTCATGCATGGCCTTCATGAATTTAGCAAGAAAATAACAAAGAAATTAGCTTGGGAACTAAAACAGCTAACAACAAAAACCAAAAAAAAAATTCGAAATTACCTGAATATTGAAGCTTTCTTCAACCTTCGTGTATGGTACCGAGAAGACATAAAACGCAGCTATTGATCCTAGCAGCAAGTCATAGCCTAAAACAATCAATTCAATTTCTGTAACTTCATTCCTGAATTGGAATTGGGAAATTTAAAAATTTTTCTATTAATTTATGTTTTGTATTACCATAAAAGCGAAGAAATTGGCAAGATTTTGAAGCCATTGCTGCGAAGAGGGAGAGGGAGATGAGGAAGAAACGACGCTCTTCTGTGACAAAGCAGAGAGAGAAGTTTTTCTTTCTTCGCTTGTAAGCAGGAAGCAGCCCACAGAAACAGGCCTACGTTTAGCCCAGGCCTGACATGAAGAATTTGGCCCAATACAAATATTTTTTTAAAATTAGGGGTAATTACTTTCGGGTCCCTGTGGTTTGGCGCAACGAACTCGTAGGTCCCTCTATTTTGGAAATTATATCATCGGGTCCCTAACTTTTGAAATATTATACTCTCAGGTCCTTCCATCCAATTCTGCCGTTAGT
>CANUEY010120483.1:0-11181 GCA_948099555.1 Croton setiger
CCTGTAATGAAACTCGGTATATATGATTATATGAAGCATGAAGATATGACAAGTATGATTTGCAAGTACATGTTCACAGAACTTAAATATGGCCGTTATGATTATCGTTGCAAGTGTTTGCAGATTTTACGTTTGAGAAACTACGGTTTCCTCTATGATTTAATGAAAAGGCCTACTGGCCATATATGTTATAGAAAGACCTACGTGTCCTATACAATGCAGAATGATCTGGTGTATACTGAATATTAAAGATTGATCTACGAATCCCTTTTTGACCGACGATATATTCCGGTCGTACAGGTTTGCTGGACAGCTATGGTTACTAATATGTCGTGAAATTCCCGGGGCAACACTTGGTCGATAAATCACAACTAAAGAAAAAGGAATGACATGTCATTATGCATTTTAAAATATGAATTTGATATATATGTTATATATGACCTGATATTAAACAGTGTTGATATGACTTTGGTAAATTGCCATATTTGTTATATGATATTGCTATGTTTAGCACTTGCTGAGTTTGCAACTCACACATATCGCATCATGTGTTTACAGATCTGCTGTTTGAGTAAAGTACTGAGACTTCACTGGTCTATGCACAGGTCGGTACAGTTGAAGCTTAGGCCTCTCTCCCTCACACCACGACATCTGTATCTGCTGCATATATTTTTTTTGTCTTATACTATGTTTGTATAGCATAATTACATGTTTTGGCATATGTATATTATGTATATGTCTTGTTAATAGAGTTTTGGGATAACAACCTATTGAGATGTAAATATGGGTTGTAATATGTTATGGTTGATATGTGGTTTGTGCTTCTGGTTTATGCTTGGTTAATGTTTGAAATGGACTTAGGTAAAATAATAATTAATTTGTTATAAAAAAATGGCATGTTTTATGACGTAAGGTATAAGAGAGGAATTTACAGTCAGCTCTTTAGCTTCAGCTTGATTTGGACTTATTTTTATGTGATTAATGTATGCAAATGCAAGTTATCAAAGAAATGCAATGCAGAAAGCAGTAAAGAATTGCCTTTGAGATAAAGAATCACCGCAGGCAAGAAGGGAGAAGAGAGCGGCTGTTAACATAGCTCAAGGGGTGAAGAAAATGATGGTTTTAGGGGGTATTTATAGGTGATTCTCGGCCAAAAAGTTAACAGAGGGCGGCCGGGGCTGCCGTTGGAGGGCGGCCGGGGGCGCCCTTGGAGGGCCGCCTAGGCTACCTCCAGAGGGCGGCCTGGGCTGCCTTGGAGGGCAGCCAGAGGCGCCTTCCTTGGGCGGCCAGGGCGGCCTTTCCTCCACAACTCGCGCATATTCTTTCTGGCTTGATCACAGACATTGGGAGTCTCGATCCCTTTCGAGTTGAAGAAGCAGTTACCTGTGTTATCTAGCGCGGTCTTGCTAAAGCTAGATAAAGAAAAAGAAGAATCTTTCTAAATCACTTCGGGTCAGCGGGGCCTTCAAGCATTCAATGTTGCACCATCTTCCACTCTTCCCTCCCCTCCCATTGAATCGATTACTAAGCCCGGATCAGGGTGACTATAGTATGAAAAGGTGGTAGGTAGAAGGATTTCCTCACCCCTGTGTGTAAAAGAAACTAGTGCATCTATCTCTTGTGAGGTGTGCCTTCCTTAGCTGGAAACAATCCTTATGGTTTTTGATATCCGGTAGGAAACTTGTTCGGTCGGCTGCTCCTGGCACGAAAAATTCTTATCGATTGACGAATATTGGCAAAGCAAACTGATTAAGATCATTGCTGGTAAACCATCTTCTTCAAATGCTTATAGATTCATTAATCTAACTTTAAAAGATGCATGCTCTAAACCACGAGAAAGTAGAGTTTGTTCGATAGTTCCCATCTCTCAAGCCCCTCTGTTCTCCCACTTTTCCGACTATGAGCCTAACACTATTTATGTTATGAAAGAGTACAAAAAAAATTACGGACTACTATAGCGAGTTTAGTGACTACTAGAGTAGAGTTGAGTGCTCCGCGAAAACTAGGCTAATCTTCATTTTAAAATATCTACGACCCCAGTGTGAATCTCATGCGAGTAAGAGAAGACCCAACTCAAGGTAGTCAAAAAGCAAGTTCTTTGAGGAAAGGCAGGTCGAGCAGCACTAGTTCTGGCCGAATTCCATAGCTTGGAAGGTTGTCTTATGCGATGTTCGGTCCGTCTTTGAGATCGAGTAAGATAGCTGAACGGTGCTCCCTGAACACTTTCATCTGCCCCTAAGGCGCAAGCCTTTGTTTCTACCTTGGCCTAATGACAAGAGTTTCAAGTATGGGTGAAACCATAGGTATTATATATAATATGATAGCATCAAAAGGGCGGAGGCAACAAGATCAACTACTGACCCAAGTGCTAGCTAGGTGTGGTCTCCTACCATTGGCTTAACCTTCTCAATGATATCCCACGATGAAGACAATTGGCTGAATCCTTTTTTGCTGCCCTTGAGCCAGGCTTTTGCCCCTGAAAACTCAGATACGGTGTCAGTCAAGAAGTTGAATGAATACCAAGCAAGCTTTCATTGATTCATTCTTCTTTTCCATTTATAATTTCTCAATTATTTAATTATTTATTTATTATTTAGTTAATTATCAAAACTTATTCAATTCTCACAATTACGGCTTAAATGAAATGTGAAATTCTTGAGTAGTCTACTTCCCTTCTGACTTTCAATAACCATGTGTGTAGTAGTAGTGATTCTATCAATCATGTACGTGGATTGCCTCGCGGAATAGCAATAGAGCTTTTCTAGATATTTGTAATTCGGATATAGCATGTCCCCCCCCCCTTTTTTACTATATGAAATCCACACTTTGACACCTGAGATTCTGTAACGAGTAGATACTTCCGTTTCCCTACATGTGGCTCGTCCGTGATAACTTCTTAGGATTTGCGTGAACTAGCAGATCAATCACGTTCAAAGCCTTTTTGGAACGTTCCGGGACTCCGATGGCTATTCCAAGGGCATTTCTGTGACCCTCATGAAATACCGGACAATTCAAGTACCATGAAGGCATACTTCCGGCACTGTTTTACGAAAATTTCCGGTCCGGCTCGACTGTTCGCGGTCTGCGAATATTCATTTTTCGGACCTCAAAATTCGAGTATTCACAGCTGCCCCCCACTGGGCGAGATAAATAAGATTTATGGAGCTTAATGGCGTTCTGAATCACGAATTTTGAGGTCGGAGTTTGGGCGCGCGGGGAAGACCCGCGTTTTGGGATTTTGCCTATAAATAGGGGGGAAGCCTTCATTTCCTCACTTCACTCATCACCCTCTCATTTCATTCTTTTGAGTTTTCTCTCAAGTTTCTTATAAAGATATTATGGAGAAAATTCTTTTATTTGATTTTTCCAACCTTCGATTCGGGAATCACTTTCAAAAGCTAATCCCCCGGGTACGGGAGGCATATGAAAAAGTTGGCCCTGGCGAAAAACGTCGTCCTCAGGAGGGAAAGCGGACTTCTTTAGGGTGTACAGACTTGGACAAGCTCTTAGAGTGCCTGTACTTCTAGAGCACGTCCAGGCCAAATGCTATAATTGCAAACAGGTTTCTCCAAATGGGACCGGTTGGATTCACAGCATAAATCTAGGGGAATGTACTATCCCCAAAGGCCGAGAACGGCAATTTTGCAATTTTAATCTTCCTTGTAATGCTAGTAGCAAAATAGGAAAATCAAAACCGATGTAATGAAATCTTATTCATTAATAAAGCTTGAGATTTTTGAGAAATTGTTCTTTGTTAATTTTAATTTTGTACTTTGATATTGAAAATGATTCAAATTGTGGACTAATTTTGAATGAAAACTCCAATTTTGGAAGACATTTTGTGAAATAGGAAGAAATCTTTATGAATATAGGAAAGGATCCACGAATTAGGAAGGGAATTAACCTAACTGGGATGAGATTTTGCTGTTTTGGTAGCAAAAATCCGCCTGGAGGGCGGCAGGGGGCGCCCTCGAGGGCGGCCTGGGCTGCCTTGGAGGGCAGCCAGGGCTGCTTCCTTAGGGCGGCCTGGGGCGCCGTGGAAGGCGGCCAGGGTCGCCGTGCAGGGCAGCCCGGAGCGCCTTCGACCTCTGTTTTTCTATAATAGGGTTTTCTTCATCCTTTCTCAACACCACCTCAATTTGCGTGTGAGAAAGACCAATTTTGGGTTCGAAAATCCCTATTTCTCATAGAGAATGAACCCGTATTTCAACCATATTATGCATAATTGGACTAAGAGTCTTTTGAAGGTTGAAAGAATTAATCTGCAGTAGTATAGCGTGTCTACTATTACTACCCTAAGGGGGATAGTAATAGATTGAGATTTTCTTCGTGCTTGCATTAGGTTTTGGGATCCCGATGCGCACGTCTTTCGGTTTGGTGCTATGATGGAAGAGATGTGTCCTCTCTTTAAGGAATTTTATGCAATCATTGGATGTATTCCGAATGGTCCTTTGGTTAAGATGAAGTCAGGGTAGGTTATTTAGGTTCTTTTGAAATCCTTTTCCACTTTTCAAGGGCTCAATCTCGAAGAATGATTGTGGATAGTCATAAAGTGATTCTGCCATTTTTTATTGATGAGTTTCTAGAAGCTAATCCTGAGAATCCAGAACAGATGAGGCTTAGGTTGTGTGCCTTCGTGTTCTGCTTCTTAACTGGTTTTTTGTTTAGCAATGAGCCAGCATTCAGAGACCTTCGATTTTGCCCCTTGGTTCAACAGATGGAAGGAATGAATTGTATTGGTGGTATCATTTTGGTTCAAACCCTAAGGAGCTTGGATAGGGCAGCCTTAGGTTTCGAAGGTTGGATTGTCTCTCCAATCATTCTTCAAATTTGGCTTAGAGATCATCTGCGAGTGGTTACAGTTCCTTCTGTCACTCCTTACAATGTATTACAGTATCAAATGAGAAGGATTTTGGTTACAAAACCCTCGGTTGATGCCTGGACCTCCTGGTTATTAGAACTGGGTCCTGATGAGGTGTAGTGGTACATACCTTCGTACCGTACTACACGTTTCATTCAAGCTAGCTTGGGCCACACTCAAGTTTTCCTTCCTAGTCTTACCCATTATTCATGATACAACGCTTCTCACGTTTTGCGACAAATCGGTATTGACCAAGTTGTCCCTGTTTTGGATGGTCACGCTTACGACTCTCCTATTAGTTGAAAGGTCTTGCGTGTCGTTCTTAAAGTCTGGGTAAGGGACCACCGTATGGTGAAGCCTCTTCCCGATACTTCTAGGGTTCAGACTTCTCCCGAATACCGAGCTTGGTTCATTGCTCATGTATGGCCAATTGAGGGACTGAGGAGGAACCTCTTGCTGAGTAGGCTGGAAGGGTGGACACAGAATTTTGCTGGTGATGATGAAGATTTTGGTAAAGAGATCAAGATGACTCCTAAGGTGGCGGAACCGAAAGAAGACACAGAATCTAAGGGAGACTGAAAGGACGTTGCCCCCAGCAATGAGTTAGAGGCTTAAATTTTTAGGTTGACTTGATTTTTGTTAATTTTAAATTTTGTTTTTGAATTTTGACTTCGGGTTTTGATCCGAATTTCGGATTTCGTAATTTTTGGACTTTAAGGACTTTTCTTCCCAAGCACAATTTGGTTTTTTTAACT
The DNA here is from genome assembly GCA_948099555.1 of Croton setiger. Taxonomy (NCBI): domain Eukaryota; kingdom Viridiplantae; phylum Streptophyta; class Magnoliopsida; order Malpighiales; family Euphorbiaceae; genus Croton; species Croton setiger. The sequence continues at coordinate 5,617 of CANUEY010120483.1, forward strand.
CTAACTTTTGCCTAAGTCGCCCTTTCGGGTTTTCAACTTAACGAGCTTTATTTTTCTTTTATTTGCTTTAATTTTTGCCTAAGCCGCCTGTTGGCGCTTGATTTTCGCCCCGAAAAACAACCGATGATTATTAATGTTCCAAGCTCGGTCAGATATCCAGAATCCAATTAGCTCGATTTCTTTCTCCTTAAAAATTTCAAAAGGTTTTGATTCCTAGTGCGATTTAAGAAAGACCTCAAAATTTCCCTTCTCCTTAAAAAATAGATATACTTAGTACGTTTTAAATTTTTCGATATGCAAAAATAACAAAATAAAAAATTTAAATAAATGGTTCTTAGTTTTAATTTCAATTTTGATTATAATTTTATTAAGAAAATTTTGATGTTTTATTTCATTTTATTTTTATGGATTTTAGCTTAGTTATTTTTTATTTTTAGTGCATTTTAATTTTAGGTGTTTTTAAAATATAAATATTAATTAATTAAAAAATGAATTAAGAAGAAAAAGGGAGGAATTTGAAGAAAATTAAGGGAAAAGGATGGAATTGAAGAAAATAAGAAGAGTAGGGAAAGAATTGGGAGGTTAAAGTGGGAAGGAAGGGCCTGATTGAAGAAGGAACGAAAGAATTGGGGTGGAAAATGGAAATAGTTAAAAGAGGAAGGGGAGACGCGCCTGTGAAGAAGAAACGACGCCGTTTTGTTGAGAAACAAAGCGACGTCGTTTCATTAATTCAGAAGGTTAAAAAAATTATGTAAAGAAAACGACACTGTTTGTCTTTACTAAAGAAAAAATAGAAAGAAGAAAGCAACGACGAAGCTGGAAACAGAAAGCACGAAGGACGCTTTCCTTCGTTTTCTATCGAAAGCACAAAAAGCAGAACCAAAGAGGGAAAGAGAAGAGAAAATCGAGGGAGAGAGAGAGGAAGAGAAAGGGAGAAACTGTGAAGAGACAGGGACGAAAATAGAAAGGGGAACCAGAAAGAGATGAAGGCAGAAGAGAGAGGGGAACAGAAGAAGAAAGAACGGGCAGAAAGCAAGAGAGGCAGAGAGTAGTCAACCTCTGTCTCGATTGCCTCATCCCACGCTAGACACGCCACAGAAGAGAAAAGGGAAAGGCTCAGGGCGTGACCAAGAAGAAAGGAGAGAATCCAAGAAGAAGAATAAGAAAAGGGAAGAGCTGGCACGCGTGGGAGGTAGCAGCAGAAGAAGAAGAAGATCGACCTACAAAAGAGGGACGGCTGGACAGAAGCAGGGGATCTTTTCGAAGAGGAGATTTTCGAGAAAGAAAAAAAAAAAGCTTTTGGGGTTCCTTCGAAAATCAGAGAGCTTTCTGAGGAGAGTTGGGCTTCGAAAAATCAAGGGTGTGAATACTCGAATTTTGAGGCATGGAAAATCATTATCCGCAGACCGCGAACAGTCGTGCCGGACCGGACATTTTCGTAAAACAGCACCGGAAGCGTGCCTTCATTATACTTGAAATGTCCGGGATTTTACGAGGGTCACAGAAATGCCCTCGGAATAGCCATCAGAGTTCCGGAACGTCCCAAAAAGGCTCCGGAATGAAAAACGCGCAGGTTGCGGAGGGAAGGCAGCCCTGGCCGCCCTCTGGAGGCGCCCCTGGCCGCCCTCCAAGGCCGCCCAGGCCGCCCTCTAGAGGCAGCCTTGGCCGCCCTCTGGAGGCACCCCAGGTCACCCTCTAAAGGCAGCCCTAGCCGCCCTCCAAGGCAGCCCCGGCCGCCCTCGACAGCAGCCCCGGCCGCTCTCTGTTGACTTTTGGCCGAATTTCACCTATAAATACCCCCCAAAACCATCATTTTCTTCACACCTTGAGTTGTGTTGACAGCCGCTCTCTTCTCCCTTCTTGCCTACGGTGATTCTTCATCTCAAAGGCAATTCTTTACTACTTTCTGCATTGCATCTCGTTGATAACTTGCATTTGCATACATTAATCATATAAAAATAAGTCCAAATCAAGCTAAAGCTAAGGAACGAACGTCAACTGCCATAGGTATACTCTGAAACTCTTTCTCTTCAATTTAATTCTCTCATATTGCATCCTACATCATGCATACATGACATTTTCATCTCATGCATACACGTTTTGGCAAAATATGTCGTTATAATCACTTATTTTGGCCACCGCGCCACCAAAATTAAGACTTTCGGCCACAGCGGCCGCTAAAATCACTTTTTGGCTATAACACCTAAACAAACACATTTTTTGCCACCGCGCCACACCAAAAATCACATTTTGGCCCTAAGGCCCAACAAACTCCTTTTTCCCCAACGGAAACACACAAAAACACACTTTTGGCCAAAAGGCCTAAAAATCAATATTCCCCAGCGGAAATCCATTCAAAACATATTTTTGACCTCGGAAGTCATAAAACTCCTTTTTCGGTCACTAGACCAACAAAATCACAATTTTGACCATGGAAGTCATAAAACTCCTTTTTCGGCCACTAGGCCTAAATTTCACACTTTTCGACCATGGACGTCGATAAACTCCATTTTGGACTACGGAAGTCATAAAACTCCTTTTTCGGCCACTAGGCCTAAATTTCACACTTTTCGACCACGGACGTCGATAAACTCCATTTTTTACCATGGACGTCAATAAACTCCATTTTCGACCACGGAAGTCGATAAACTCCTTTTCGGCCACTAGGCCTACATTTCGACCACGGATGTCGATAAACTCCTTTTTCGGCCCTAAGGCCTGAATTCACATTTCACACACTCATAGCATGCATACATGCATACACTCCTCCAGCGCCTTTAAATAGGCAAGTTCGAACTACATTGACCTTGATCTCTCATTCAAAAAAGAGTATGTAGGCATATTCGAGATATTACCTCGAATAACAGGTCTCCCCATGCTCGATCATTTCGTCCAAATCTTCATTCCTGCATAACATTACTTAGGAGAAAAAGCAATTGGTATGAATGCATGACATAACCTCCGAATCCACCTCAGGTTTGAAGGCTAGTACATTTCATCCATTGGGGCGATTAACCTAGAAATAGGTTAATCGCAAAACGGAATCACTAAGGGGTTCTTTCTTAATTTTTCCCCTTCAACAAAATAAATTAAGTGGCGACTCTACACACACACATTTCACCCCGAGTGAACACCCCCGGCCAACCGACTTCCCTCGCGGATCGGCCCGGCGACTCGGAAAAGGGGGCAGCGACCTCCGGTAAGGGTTCACAAGGGGCTTCTGAGAGAAAATTGAACAGAAATTGTAAGCGTTCTTAAAATTCGATTCTAGGGTTCTCTTTTTTTGGTAACTGAAAATTGAGTGAATTAGAATTTAGGGATTCGAAAATTAGGGATTTTGTTGGGGAAAACTCTCCAAAAGTGTTTTGAAAAAGCTTCACCGATTCTCAATCCAAAATTCGATTTGAAATTGAGAATCGAAAAGAAGCTTCAAGCTTTGTTCTTTCAATTTTCCTCTTTGGACACCGAACTCAAGATTGTAAAGAAAGATTTGGATTCTGGACAGCTGTACTTGGACTGATTCTGAGGTAATCGAAATTTATATTCTAGCTCCTTCTTTAATTTTTGTTCAATATGACTGGTTCAATCTTGGAACCAGATTGAACATATTGTTTGACTCTTATGTCTAAATTGTGGGATGTTGCTTGTTTACTGTTTCTGCCTTGAATTTGTGTTTGTGGGGTTTATGCTATTGAGATGTTGAATACAATTTCTGTTGTTCCTTTGTCATTGAACATTTTGGTTTCTTAGTGTTCAATCTGTTTATTATGTTGGTAGGCAGAGGATATGTATTCATTCTAATTTCTTGTGGGCATTCAAAGCTTGTTGGTCATCTTCATTATATGTCATTTTCCTTTGTTGCATTCTGTTGCATTTCAATTATGGAAGCTGTCTTTGGTTTGATTTCCCAGCTTGACACTATTTCTGTTTCTATACCTCTGCATGATCTAGAGCACCATTAAATGGAACACTTGTCTGCAAGTATTGCAGGTTCCTAGTTTACCTCCAGAAACAAATGGTATTGGCTCAAGTTGAAAAATAATTATGTTTAAGCTGTCATCAATCCAAATATATCATTTAGTAGTCATAATGATTCTGTAATGTGGACATTGTTTGCTATTGTTATTGAGATCAATTCATGTTTGTCTTATTATAGCTTAGTTGCATTTCAGATCAGCTGTTCAGAAAACAGAAGAAACAGAAATGTTGTTAATTTTTTTTCTTTTGATGTTTCATTACATTTAACTGTAAATGATCATGTTGCTACTGAAATCACAGTAGCATGTAGTGTCTTATATAAATTGCATGTAGTTGCTTTGAACAGCAAGCTGTGAAAATTTTAGATTGTCATGCATATTCTGGTTTAAGAATTAGACTATTGGATTCATAATGTTTGATCTTGTTCACACATTTGTCTTCTCATGATTTTGCTTCTGTTATTCATAGTTCAAAACCATTTTCCATGTTAAGTTTTTATTTTATTCTGTGACACCCCTCAACCTAAGTCCTACGTCATTTTGACGTCATTACATGCATTTTGTGCATTTTTGATTAAAATGCATCATAGTTTGATATGATATATGACATGAAAAAGAATTAAATGATTTGGAAATGGTAATACATGAATTAGAAATGTTAAACAAAGTATATTTTAAGTTCGTTTATCGTCGAAAGACATAAACGGAGCCAATTAGGGTTTTTGGCTCGCGCGACCGAGAATGTCGGAAACGCGCAATATTTTAAAGTAAATGATTTGGATATGTTTTGAATATGATAATATACGATTTGAATAAGAGTTATAAACTATGTTATAGGCTCTTTTTCCGTCGAAAGATACAAACGGAGCTAATTAGGGTTTTTAGACCCGCACGATCGAAAAATGCTGAAATCGCGTAAAATATGAAACATATGATTTTGATATGATTTTATATGTTTAAGAAAGTGATTTAAAGAGTTTTGGGACCATGATTTTATGACAACGTCGTATAGTTTCGGTTCCGTGAAAATCGTCAAGGTTTCGGCTCGGTTTAAGGCACCGATCGAACCGCGGCAAATTTTCGGATTCCGATTTTACGAAATTTCATACATGTGTTATACTATTTATTTTAACACTAAAAACAAGTTTTAATTAGCTATGGGATGATTTATATGGCTGGACTTAAGTTTGGAAGAAGATATGAATGAAACGAAGAAAACCATATATGTTAAGTTTAAAGGCCAAAACTCTTATTTAGTGTGCATAAAGTATAAGCAGCTGTTGGACCATTGTTTAGGAGGTGTAAAATAAGCTAGAGAGGCAAGGAATAATGGCTGAACAGTAAGGAATTAGAGAGAGAACATGGGTGAAAGAGAGAAAGAAGAAAAGAGAGAAAAAGGAAAGAGAAAAGGAAGAAAAAAGGAGAGAAAAGAAAGAAAATCCAAGGAAGACTTGCATCCAACCTTTCCAGAGTGTTTTTAGGTTGATTATGAAGTGATTAGATGAGTTTAATTGTGAAGGAAGTGGCTGGAAATCGTTTGGGAAAGAGAAACAAAATTCTGGGTACAAATTTTGGGTATTTGGGCAGT